>JANHGC010004373.1:29356-36856 GCA_027560395.1 Boaedon fuliginosus | reverse complement strand
TAAACAAAAAGAATTACATTTGAACTCATAGAATTTTGGAATGTGTGAGAGGCAAGACTGTAGGTCAGAAATCTTGAATATGCAGTTTGGTAGGGGAAATCCTCCTGTAGTAGCAGGATTGAGGGTGTAGATTGAAAGCACACACACCAAATGGATGATCTTCACCTTCCGGGTGAAAATTTAACTACCGGTTCAGGCGGACCGGTAGCTAAATCAGCTGTTTTTTAGGTTTGAGGTGATGTGCGCGCAGCACGTGCCTCAAATGCATCAATTTAGGCTTGTAAAACAGCTGATCTAGTGACTGGTTCTGCTGAACCGGTTGCTAAAGTTTTGGGCCTAAGGTGGCTAAAGTTTTGGGCCTAAGGTGGCTGAATCAGCTGTTTTTCAGGCTCGAGGTGATGCGCATGCAGCAGGCGCCTCACCCCAGGCCCGAAAAACAACTGATTTAGCCACTTTCCAGGTGAAAATTTAGCTACCGATTTGACCAAACTGGTAGCTTCATCAGCTGTTTTTTGGGCCTGAGGTGATGTATGCACAGCGCGTGCCTCACCCAGAGCAATTTGGGGCCGAAAAACAGTTTGGCTGAATAGGTAGCTAAATTTTTGGCCCTAAAGTGGCTAAATCAGCTGTTTTGCAGGCATGAGGTGAAGTGTGCACTGTGCACGCATCAATTTAGGCCCGAAAAACAGCTGATTTAATTAGCTACCAGTTCAGTCGAACCAGTAGATTAATTCTAAAAACCGGTTCGGCCGAACTGGTTGAAACCCACCATTGTTCCTGACCAAGAAGCCTGGTGTGTTCATGTGCCTTTAAGTCTGTGTTGATTTCTCACAACTGTATGGACAAGTCTCTGCAGTTGTCTTGGAAAGATTTTTAGGAGAGGTTTGCCATTGCTTGTTTCCTAGGGTTGGAAGTATGACCGGAAAAAGGTCACCCAACCAGCTTTGTGCCTAAGTCAGAACTAGAACTCATGATTTCTCAGTTTCTAGCCTGGTTCCTTAATGACTACACCAAACTGGCTCTATCTCTCAAACCACTGAAGGCTCAAACATCTTCTCCAAGAAGTCCTATAGCCCTATATACCAGTGTAAGGGCCTTTTTCGCAATCCAGCTGGTGGGAGGCATGTGCGCATGTACAGTGAGTGACTGCTCACGTACCTGCAGGGAGGCCTCTGCGTGCCACCTCAGGTACATGTGCCATAGGTTCACCATCACAGCTATATACCCTACTTACACTTCCTACCATGATAGCTTGGTAGTTATTGCTGCTACCATAGAACATCTTAACTGGCACTTTCCCCTTTCAAATGCTATTATTACAAATTAAACACCACCTGCTAAAAAGCCAATGCAGTTCTAGGCTGCATTAATAGAGGGATAGAATCAAAATCATCTGAAGTGTCAATACCACTTTATAATGTCTTGGTTAAGGCCACAATTGGAATATTGCATCCAGTTTTGGTTGCCATGGTATAAAAAGATGTTGAGAAAGAGTGCAGAGAGAGCAACACAGGTGATTAGGGGACTAGAGGATAAAACATATGAAGAACAGTTGCAGGGATGTCTAGTTTAATGAAAAGAAGTACTAGGGGTGATATGATAGCAGCTGTCTCAAAGAAGGGGAGTCAATCTATTTTCCAAAGCTCTAGAAGGCAAGACAAGAAACAATAGATGGAAACTAATCAAGGAGAGAACCAACCTAGAAGTAAGGCGAAATGTCCTGACAGTTAGAACAATTAATCAGTGGAACGATTTGCCTTCAGAAGTTATGGGTGCTCCATCACTGTAGGCTTTTAAGAAGAGATTGGACAACCAATTTGAAATGGTATAGGGTTTCCTGCTTGAGCAGAGGAAGACCTCCCAGGTCATTTCCAACTCTATTATTCTGTTATACAAGTTTCTGGGCTGGCTAAACATTTTCTAATCGAAATTCCAGAAGCAACAATTCTCTGGTTCCTTTCTTGGATTTTTTTTTTTTTTACAATTTCATGCTGACATACACCACCCCATTTTCTATCTTTAGCTTTCCAGATTTAAAAAAAATATATACTATTACTCTGTGTTCATCTTCCAGTCATTAGTATAAATAGACAAAAATGAAACTAAGCATTAACAAAGCATGCTGAAGAGTATGCAAAACATAAGAGATGGTGTGGCAGTGGTTGTGATGTTCCATGGATAATAGATTTCTTATCCTATGATTTGATTCATCCAGTTGAGAAGAAGATACTCCTTGAGTTAAATTTCTGATATATTTTAAGAGTTGATGGATTGATAAGAAAAAGCTTTCCCCCTTATTCAAACAAGAAACCTATTTCAAAAGCAGAAACAGAACCATCATTGTTTTTTCTTTCTTACCAGTCATCTTACTCAAAATCATGGTGGGTTTTCATCCCTGTTTTAGCCAACTTTTGTCAACATTCTCAACATTTCAATGGAAGTGAAAACATTCTTGCTTACCAAGACAATTGAAAGGTTGCATAAGGAATTTCCAACTTTCATGGATCTTGACTATCAACTTTGGTTTGAAAAAAGGCTTGTGATGGTGCTGCCAAGTATAACAGCTGCTATTCTTCAACAAATCCCCCTCAGTATTTCCTGCAAGGCCTACGAATCTGTGTGAGTTTTCACTGATTTACTAGATGTTTTGGGGGGGGGGCGCGGCAGGACTGCAGCCTTATCTTTAGATCCAAAAAAATAAGAAAAAAAGAATAACTATTCTGTACTTTAGCTTAACTTCTGGATTCAATGGCCTACAGCAGTGTTTCTTAACTCTGGCAACTTGAAGATGTGTGAACTTCAACTCCTTGAGGGGAATTTTGGGAGTTGGGCTCCCACTGGACTAGAATAGATTCAACTCTTTTATGTTTTGACTAAAAATAACTACAGTATTTCTTGTCTTCCAGGATTGCTGGGATTGACAGTGGTTTTTCTGAAATTCCACAGAAAAGGAAAACAGATGTTTTAAACTACATAGTGTCCTTCCTCACCCAAAAGTCTCAGACAACTGGTAACTAATTTAAATATAGAGAGACCTAAATATTTAGAACAATGATTTTAAAAGATTTCTGTCTCATGTTTCTGTCTTCTGTTCATTAAAGTTCATAAACCTGTGAGATTTAGACATATTTTATTGCATTTTACGTGAAGGCAAAGCATATCTGGGGGCTCAGTAGAAATCCTGAAATCTTCAGGCATTGATTGTATTTCCAAACCTTGGCTTGGGGAATACAACCCCAAACAACTGGGTGAGCTCAAATGGTGGAGGAAGATCCCAGAAATCAATTCAGGAGGAAGCTGGGAAATGGGGGTCAGTCTTATTTATTTATTTATTTTATTGGATTTATACCCCGCCTCTCTTCCTCGGTCAAGGGGAACTCGAGGCAGCTTACAGCAGTTAAAATGGATACAATGAAAGAGATACAATAAAGACAATATTAAAAACCACAATATAATAATAATTTAAAAGTACTATAAAACACAATCATACTCCAATCAATAGTCATTCTTCCAGGGCGGGCATCAATCCCAAGCCTGCCGACAGAGCCAGGTCTTAGTGGCTCTGCGGAAGGCTAACAGATTAAGAATAGTTCTGATCTCTACAGGTAGTTGGTTCCAAAGGGCCAGCGCTGCCACAGAGAAGGCCTTACAGGGCCCGCCAGTCGGCATTTTAACAAACGACCGGACCCGAAGCAGACCAACTCTGTGGGATCTAACTGGGTGCTGGGAGGCAAGTGGTGGCAGAAGGCAGTCTCTAAGGTACCCCGGTCCTAAGCCATGAAGGACCTTAAAAGTTGTCAATAGCACCTTAAATTGTACCCGGAAGATAACCGGGAGCCCGTGCAGCTTGCGGAGGACAGGTGTTATATGGGTACATCGAGGCACACCATTGGTCACTCATTATAGCCCCTTTCCCCCCATTCCCTCACTTCCCACCCTTTGAAATCCTCATGTGGTTCTATTATACGAGCAAGGGGAAATTTATGCTTATATTTACACTCTTTGGTCAGAAAGAGATTAAGAGAGCAAGCACTGTAGGTGCACAACAGGAAATATACTGTAGATGGAAAGTAATGCCTTTGCACTGGCTGTTTGCTTAACATGCTCCCAGATGCTCAGCAGGCAGAAGAAAGCCTTTAGGGTGGAACTAATTAGGGTCTTGCCAATTTCAGGTGCAAAAGGTTTTAATCGACTAACTAAGCTCACAGAACTGAGCTAACTGAGGTTAACATTAGCCCCTTTGCAGGAAGTGCTGTTGCTGCTGCTTCCGTTGGGGAAAAAAAGCACTGTAGGAAAAGATAGCTTGTTTAAACAAACTTTCCTCTCTGCAAGGGGGAAGAAAGGCTTAGGGTCAGGCTGCCAGGCACACACAGAGAGAGAGAGAGAGACTCACAGTATATGTGTATATGTAATCAATTATGTCTGGAGATGCAGTAATAATAATAATCAATTTGCATTAAATTAGAATTTCATTAGGGAGGAAAACCAGAGTCCTCAGTAAAGAAATTGGCTCACAACTTTTATTTTTGCATGCTTTTGTAGGTCCTATCTGTTCTGAACAAACCACAACCAGAAATTGGCTCCTCTCATTCTTTAGGAGATTCTCTATGACTATGCCATACATTCAGTTGGTTTCCTACTACCGCCAGACCTTTGATGTAGTAAGTCTTTTATGGTTTGGACTTGAGCCTGCCATGTCTTTTGTTTTTTGGGCATATAAGTGACATCCCACAGAAGAACTCTTTTGTCTAGTGGTGTTGTTGACCTAATGCCCCATTTCTCTAGAAGTAGCGTTAAAAGAAAACTATGTTCACTATTGGCTATGGCAAGATTGACTGTCCCCAATGACGAATTGAAGGAAAGAAAATGTGTGAGATGTGAGATTGGTTCTTTCAGAAGGGTGCTTGGATATTAAAGACTAGAAATGGAAAAATGAGCACTCTTCTACTTAAAAAAGAATACTGTACAGTATATCAGTTGGAAAAAAAATAGGCTGGTGCCTTTTTTTCCTCAGTCAGTCAGTCAATCAATCAATCAATCAATCAATCAAGAAATCTATCATCTTCAGGAAACTATTACCCTTCCATGCTAAGTGAGAAGGAAGAGTGACAAAGGGAATTGTACAATCAAAATGGGCACAGTGTTCCTCTAATCTGACGTCTATCTATCTATCTATCTATCTATCTATCTATCTATCTATCTATCTATCCATCCATCCATCCATCCATCCATCCATCTATCATCTATCTATTTATCTATCTGTCATCATCTCAGATATATAAGTATTTATTTATTTCGCCCAACAGTACACAGTTTTGGATCTATTAACTCCGAAACAAATTGGGGATATGATAATCCACTCTGACACTTTGACCAGCATCACTTTGGCAAAAAACCTTGTGGACTTCTTCCAAGGTAGCGGCTTCAGTGATGTCCAGATGATTCTCAAAGAATTCACCCAAGCTGCTATTAAGGTATGTCTCCCTACCTCTCCACCCCTGCTCCTGGTCCACTTTTGTGAGGAAAACAAGGTGGTTGTTTCAAAATTTCAGCACTATTTGGCTTGAGAATTCCATTAGTAACCTGGTTTCTTCAAACAAATTAGTTAAAATCTATAATAGAAATCTATATATTCTTTAAAATCTGCTTTATTTTTCTCTCTTCAGTGGAACAGTTTTGTGGGCTGCATTTTTTCTTATTTTTTTTTCCCAAAAAATTACAATGTTTATTGGGTTACATGGGAGCAGATGGAAATTTCACTTTCTTTTTAAAAAGTGATTGCCACATTGTGATCATACTAGAAAGTGCCAAATGTGAGTCAGGGAGCTACTCTTGAAATAGCATTTTTATGTTTTAAAAATTTAAAATTATGAAGAGATCTTTTCATCAATTTTTATATAAAAAAGAAACTAATCAGTCTTTTTGCAAAAAGAAGTTATAGCCCAAACTACCAAAAACATAACCATGTCAGTATTAGAAATATATACATATATATCCATAGCATAGCCATATTCTTACTACTTCTAAACTGCCACTATGATAGAGTGGGAATTAGATGGGAGGCAGGGGTGGGTTTCAGCCGGTTCTATCCGGTTCGGTAGAACCGGATGTTAGATTTTCCGCAGTTCGGAGAACCGGTAAAATGTACCACTGGCTGGCCCCGCCCCTTTCCTCACACCCCTCCCTCCCGGCCATGATTTTGCACAGTTCACAGCGGAGGCAAATGGCTGGCGCCACCCCTCCTACTCACTTCTCATCTCTCCATGAATGATCCACCATCTTTGCCCATCATCAAACCAGCTATATTTGCACACCCACCGTACCACCTGCCTTCCCTCACGGTAAGCCAAGCCGACTCCCGGGGCTGTCACCCTCCCTCATGTCCTGATTCCTGCTGCTTGCCTTTGCCTGCCCACGGCCTGCCTCCTTCCCCAGAGAACAGATCGGAGAGTGTTCTCTTATCTCTCCAACCTGCGGGAAAGAAAGAGGCAGGCAGCAGGCAGGCAAAGATGGCAGCTGGAGCCTTGGAGGCAAGAACCTGGCCACCGCTCTTCCTTGTGGCCTGCTGCTGGGGCCCCAGCAGCCAATCTTCATGGCCACTCGGCTCAAAGAATAGCGGCCGGATCGCCTGACCACAGGCATGTGCTGCCGCTGCCCCGCTAGCTCACCTGCTGCCACCGCCGCAGCACTTCCAGGGCGAACAGGCTGCCTGTCTTTGCTCCATGCAGCTCAAAGAACGATGGCTGGATCGCATGGCTGAAGGGCTCTGCCCGTGCAAAAATCAAGCGGAGAAGGATTCACTGTCCCCTTTTTCTAATCCCTAGCTGGTTGGATGAGTGGGGCTTCCTTGGGATTATCTCCCCTTGATTTCAGCTTGCAATCCTTCTCCTCGTGAGTTTTGCAAGAGGAAATCAAAGGGAAAAGTCCCAACGAAGTCCATGCAAAACTCAAAGAAGAAGGGTCCACCGCCCCCTTTTCCTAGCCAGTTGGGCGAGCGGCGCTTCCTTGGGATTTCTCCCTTTGATTTTCTCTTGCAAAACACGAGGGGAGTAAAGTCCCAACGAATCCCTGCTCACCCTACCGGCTGAGGAAAGCGGGCGGTGGATCCTTCTCCTCGTGAGTTTTGCAAGAGGAAATCAAAGGGAAAAGTCCCAACGAAGTCCATGCAAAACTCAAAGAAGAAGGGTCCACCGCCCCCTTTTCCTAGCCAGTTGGGCGAGCGGCGCTTCCTTGGGATTTCTCCCTTTGATTTTCTCTTGCAAAACACGAGGGGAGTAAAGTCCCAACGAATCCCTGCTCACCCTACCGGCTGAGGAAAGCGGGCGGTGGATCCTTCTCCTCGTGAGTTTTGCAAGAGGAAATCAAAGGGAAAAGTCCCAACGAAGTCCATGCAAAACTCAAAGAAGAAGGGTCCACCGCCCCCTTTTCCTAGCCAGTTGGGCGAGCGGCGCTTCCTTGGGATTTCTCCCTTTGATTTTCTCTTGCAAAACACGAGGGGAG
>JANHGC010004373.1:0-17327 GCA_027560395.1 Boaedon fuliginosus | reverse complement strand
CTTTGAATACAATTTATAAGATTCTGCAGATCACTTTTATGCAGATTTAACTGGGGAGCTTAGTTGAATCCATCAAGATAGGATTTATAGTTTATGGAGGCTCTCAGTCATCCAGGTCATGGTTGTCCTTGATGAAGAAGCTTCTTGGATGAGAAGTGAAACACCTTAAAAAAAACTTAGAATGTCCAGTTGCCTCTTGAAAAAGACGATTGGACCTTGTTTCAATTTAAAGCGTCAAGCTAGCTCATTTCAATTCAATTTTCCAAATCAATTCAGAAGTGATGTAGGCAAGAATCTCGCGAACATCCCAACTTTTCCAACTTGTCAGTTCAGTCGGGAGGCCTTCAAGTCGATTTGGCTCTTCTGGTTTGACATGGATATTCCATTCAATTGTCTCTAAATGCACCTGAATATCATCCCCACCCCACCCCCATTCAAACTAATAGCATAATTTGTCAGGAAAAAATTTCCCTCCAGTTCTTCCCCCATTGCCACCTCTGGGTGGCACTGCACATGTTACATGATGCTTGTAGTGACATATACAACCTATTGGGGGAGTTATAGCCCACTATGTATATAAAGGGGTGCACACTCCTCCCAAGCACATTCATTCTCTCTCCTTTCCAGAACACCTTTTCCTTACCCTCTACCTGTAAGCCTCTGCTGAGGCATCTTCCCTATTTCCCTTTTCATGAACCTTTTTTATGTTCAGCACCCTGGTGATGTAGTCTTGCTTCCTGATCCTAGCCTCGAACCCTCACATAATTCTCCATGCATTGTTTTCATTTTTCCCGCAACGTCAACAACTATAATTTGTGTCATAATGGTTCCTTCTCAAAAGAACTGGGGAACTGAGGCATGGGGAAAGAACATTGGATGCAGAATAGACTACGACAATTGGCAACACATCTGGACAAAGAACTATAAAAAAAACCTTAGCGACCTCCTACAAAGAAAACGCCTACAAAATACTTTATAGATGGCACATTACACCAGCAAAATTGGCAAAAATATACCCGGGCATTCCAGCAAATTGTTGGAAATGCAATTATATAGAGGGCACTTTTTACCACACATGGTGGACATGCCCGAAGGCAAAGAAGTTTTTGGAAAAAGTGAGAAGTTTGATCCGTAGTGTTCTAGGAAAGGAATTGTTAAAAAACCCAGAAATATTTCTATTAGGAATTTTGCCAGAGGAGCTCAAAAAAGAGGAAAGGCAGCTTGTGATACATGTTACAACCGCTGCCAGGATTGTTTATGCACAAAAATGGAAAACAAGCGAAATTCCAACGGAAGAAAAACTTAAAAGTAAAATTATGGAATGTGCAGAAATGGACCGATTAACGATGCTGTTGAAAGATAAGGGGGATACAAATTATTATAAAATATGGGGAAAATGGTACGATTGGATAGGAAAAACAAAATAAAAATACATGGAGTCAAGACTAGGACTGGGAATAATAATGACAATAAAACTGATAAAGAAAATAGATAGTAAAGGTTTAGGAAAACCAGCATAAGAACAAGAGGAATAAGAGATGGAAATAAGATAAGAAACGATCAAGAAATGGGAAAAGAACACTGTCACCAAAGGAAAAAAAATAACCAAGATCACTCTTTTTAATGTTAATGTGTTTGTTGGTTTTCTTTTTCTGCTTGTTTCGTTTTTTCTTATTGTACATGTTTGATTGTACATTGTTGTGTTTATGTTAACATAATGTCTTTTTTTTGTTGTTTATTTTTTTTTTAAAAATTGTATAATAAAAACTTTTTTAAAAAAAAAACAAACAAAATCATTTTCTCTCCAGCTCTAATATTTTATGTTCTACAACATAACTGGGTTCCAGCCCATTCTTAAATTTAATCCCATTTTTATATATGCATTAATATAAAGAACTGAGAGGCGCTAATGTTAAGCAGGTGATTCTCAATGGCTTGTATCACTTAAAATTTGTTACTAAGGAAACAGGTAATCCTCAAGTTACGACAGCAATTGGGAATGGAATTTTCATTTCTAAGCAATGTAGTTGTAAAATATAATGCCACATGACAGCATCACTTAGCAACAGCAATTCTGGCAGTCTCGGTTGCTGTCATAACCCAAAGACCACCTGGGTCAGGATCTCACATGATCATGACTTCTGACTGACAGCTTCCCTTTGACTTTGCTTGGATGAAACTGGTAGGAGATATTGGAATTTGTAATAATATGACCACAGGGATGCCACATGTCACAACTTCTAGAACAAGTCATAAGCACTACATGTCTAATGCCCAACATATTTTATGGCAGTCTAAGCTATTCCTACCATCTGTGACTGCTTAGGCAACCAAGTAAGATATAATTGAGTAGGTTTGCCTACAAATGAGATTCTCAGAGGGAAATGGAGGGATACCAATAATTTTGGCTAGGGATGTATATCAGAAGGAGCAAAAAGTCAGAAAAATTCTGAAAACGCCATGCTTCTCTTCTGTCCCTTCTGCTTTAGAAAATACCTCATTTCACACTTAATTATTTAGTGACATGGATCTTCTTCTGCCACTTACCTGCTCTGTCTCAACAAAGTTAGAAACATGACCATCATCATTGACTCCTCGTATGTGAAACCGGGCACCAGCTCGCTCGCAACTAATCCGGGAGATAAGGCAGGCTTTTGCCTTCTTGTGAGAGGCGTAAAGAGTACGAATGTCCACCACACCACAAATCACTTTTAGCAGCCAGTCTGAACAGTTCACCTGATAGTGTTTAAAAGGGACATGCAATAGCTGGTTCCTGTAAGCAGGACAGAAAGAAAGATCACGTACCTACGACACACATATGTATACATTTTATATCTATAACTGTCTATATCCAAATCTAGATCTATCTCTTTAGCAAAGTTTAGTTTTAACTTTGATTAGTTTATGGGTGGTAAGTACATAAGGTAAGAAATTATTTCCTAACGAGGCCAAAAAACCCCAAAGCTGCAGGTAAACAGAGATAGCTAGAAAGTCACAAAAGGAAGTAAGTTTAACTGCATGATTTTAAAGTGTTGGTTATGGCCTGAACTTTTACAAGTGTTTGTTGTTCACTGTTTTTCTGTAATAAAAACTGAGAATAAAGTATTTTATTTACTTATTAGTTATAGTTTATCTCCCACCCAGGAGCTATAATTATTCTCTTTATAATCTTCCCCACAATAACTCTTTCAAATAAGCTGAGCTATAAACGAGAGAATTTCCAAGGCTGAGAGGAGACTGGAACCTGGTTCTCACCACTGTTAAGTTAGAACCATTAAACTACATCACATTATCTCATGAATGCCACAAAAACTATCTCTACTGTGCTGTAAATCTACGTAATATGACCCATAAAGCTGAATTTAGGACCTACTTAGTGTTCCTGCACCACAAACAGTAGGAAATCTAACACAACTACTTGGGCGCGTCTGCTCAATATTTAAATGCTGGCATGTATTCAATTTGGCATAATTAATGAATTTATTCTACAACTGTTCACATCACCATTTAAAGCCGAAAATATGGTGAAACAATGCAGTGGATTTAAGAGTCGTGCATATATGTTTAAACCTGCATATTGCTTCTGTATGAATATATATGTATATGTTTTATTGAAAACTATTGATCATTCAGCAGAATTAATTTATTCATTAGTTTTATATAGGAAGAAGGGCATAGCATTCTCAGAAGGGAGATTCCACCAACCTCTGTCCTAATGAGTTCTATTGTTTTCTCTTAATGCAGTCAGTAGAGACAATATAACCACATATTTCAACCTCTCTGGTTTAAATCAATGGGACTTAGCTTGGGGTGCAATATACTTGGGGTAACCAAATTAAGGAAAATTGTCTCTATTAAGCATGCTCAAAATATATTTAAACCTGCTACTCAATATGTGAAATTCTAAGGATCTAAGAAGTTCCTGCATTGATCGGAGTAAAGATTCATCTTGCGTAGCAACTCTGGGCAGCTTCACCATTAAAAAGAGCATTATATACAAACAACAATTAACTGAAGGACAACATAACATCCTGCTGCATCAACCCATTTCAAAGAGACCTATCCAAAATCAAGGCTTGGTCAAAACTCTCAAGTTTGATACTAACCAGAAAAATGAATTTCCAGTTTGATAGCTATCGTCATCTTTCTTCTGGGCTCGGATAGTGAGATCAAAGTTTGATCCTGAATTTGGCCAAGAAAAATAGAAGACCCCAGAATTAAGAAGTTTCTTCAAGGCAGAAACACGCTCTTCTTCCTTAGTTTCTTCTTGGAGAGCACAAAATTCAGTTGCTGTGATCTTGTAAACTTCGGTATCAAGGATTTTTCCCACTGATGTACAGCCTGTCACAAGAACCAGGAAATGCAGAGTGGAGTTGCCTGCAAAATCACATATATAATATGGTTATATATGTATATTATTGCTTTTGTTGCTCTAGGTTTTATCTACAAAGGCAGACTATATCGCATTCTTTCATTACATTTATCAGAAGAACACAATGGGACTTGTAAAGATAGTAATCAGAGGCTAAATTTAAGATATTTATCTGTCTGGAGGTTTCTGTAGGTATGAGAGAATTATACAAAGGCATAATTAAATTTATAAATCTTTGTAAGTAGAACATTTATCTGTAAGCATAGACATAGTAGGTTCTGTCTATTCCAATGGCTGGACATTTCTAGGAGGATTGAAAATAAAGCTGAACCAGAATCTTCATGATATAGTATCATAATAAAATTAAAAAATCTTTTCTCAAGACTGCCATTGAAGCCAAAATAAAACCAGAATTTTAGAAAACTAAAAAGACTAGAAAACACTTTTGCGCAAGCCTCTCTAATGGAACCATTTTTCAACCAGGTAACTCACTGAAAATGTCAATGTTTAGTAGCCATATTTCTCATTTTATTTGATACCCTGAGAATAATTCTGAAGCCCCAAGATAGGGATATTATTGTGGAAAATAAATCAAGTTCTTCCTTCTGGCATTTAAAGGCAGATTAAAATAGGCTGCAAAGATCAAAGTGCAAGAGGAAATGAAAAGATATAATCAGGTAAACATTCCTCTGTCTGAAACATAACTTGAAAGCTCTTTTATCAAATGGGAGGGGTGGAAAGTTTCCCCCCAAATGATTCCCATGTCCAATCAGTAAATAGCAGAGACCCCTACTTCCTAGAAGGGTGCTTTCATATACTTTCCTATGTAAGGGTTTATCGGTAATCCGCAATTTATCACGTAACTGAAGTCAGAATTTGTACCAGTTGTTAAGTGGGTCACCATGTAACCCAGTTTTACAATCTTTTTTGCTGCAGTAGTTGTGATTATCTATTAGCCTATAAAAGGACAAAATCAGGATAAAGAATGTTCAGGATTGCCAGATACATGCTTATATTCCTTAAAACAGTGACAAATAAAGCAGACATTACGTCATTATTCTTGAGGCTGCCAATGGCTTCTTTGACACTCATTCTGAAATGAGAGTTGTAATCTTCATTAACTATGAGTCATAATTAATAAATCCTGCCATATAAAAAGAATGCTTCTGGCAGCTGGCCCTTGGCTAAGAAAGGAGGTTCTTGAGCATTGAACATTATTTTATACGCAGAGATCCTATGCTTTTTGAAGAAACATGGTGGACTAACATGAAAAAAATACAGATTTCTTCAACATTGCATTAAAAGGCTGAGAAAAAGGCTTGCTTTTTATCGAGGCATGAAATGTGTATTTCATAATTCCTGGTCAAAGAGAGTTCCTTTACTGCTTGCTAAGTTTTCATCTATTTTCTATCATCTCACTAACAGAAACAAAACATGCACATTTGAGAGTTTATCAAAACAAAGTATAAGTTAAGAAGTCTAGAAACTAATAGCTTTATTACAGCAGCAAGACCATCAATGTGGTGATCTCCCTCCAATTTATTCCCGCTATAGCAGTAGGTTACAAAAATAAAAACTACAGTAATTTTGGTGAAACAAATCTTATTTTCAAATTTATATTAGAACACAGTTGTTTAAAAATGAATGTTTAAAACACTGAAATAATCATTCCATACTGTACTGGTAGTCCTTGACTAATGACCATAACTGAGCCTCCAAATTTCCATGGCTAAGTATGGCAGTTGTTAAGTGAGATTAGCCCCAGTTTACCATTTAATTAGCCCCATGACCATTTTTGCCATAGTTGTTAAGCAAATCAGTGTAGTTCAGGGGTGTTAAACACAAGGTCTGCAGGCCGGATGCAGGCCGCGGGGCTATCCAGAAAAATGTAAGGGGTCGGCTCATGTTACTTTGGCCTGGTCTACCCAATGAGAAGAGCAAACATCGACCTAGCATGGCTTCGGCCCGATCTACCGAGTGCAAAGAGGAAACAGTTTGGGAAGTGGTGTCAAGCTGGCCATGCCCACTCAGTCAGCCATGCCTGAATGCCCCCCCCCCCGAAGTTAACCACAGCCGATGCGGCCCTTAATAAAATTGAGTTTGACACCCCTGGTGTAGTTGTTAAGGGATTTATGAGGTTATTTAGCAAATCTGGGTTCCCCCATTGACTTTGCTTATCAGAGGTCGGCTGAGAAGATCACAAAAGGTGATCACATGACCCTGGAACAGTGCAACTGTCTTAAATACATGCCTATTGCCAAGTGCAAATTTAGTTCACATGACCATGGGGCTACTGCAATGGTCGTCAGTGTGAAAAACAGTCATAGGTCACTTTTTTCAGTGCCGTTCCAAGTGAACGGTCATTAAATGGTTGTAAGTCGAGGACTACCTATAATCATTTCTCTTTAACCTAACAAAGAACAACATTGACATTTTCATTAATAATAATGAATCAATTATAGTATTGATGATTCTTTTTTTATCTGATTATTGCACAATGTTAAGCGATTACATACCAGAGTTTAACTGCAGCTCGCCTAAGCATCCATAAGCATCCATAAGCTTCTCATATTGCCCTTTAATTTCTTCTTTTTCTTCAAATGCTGAGGAAATCACACAGTAAAAATCATCAATTCTTGCTCCACTCTATGGTAATGTAATAAACGAACTAAAATCAGTTTATTTCTTAGGCTTTTGAAAGCAATAGAAGAGATGTGTGTACTGTGACATTAGGCAAGTGAGAATGCTTTTTGCTTTGGTGACGGTTCTGGATTTGCACATACCAGTTCAGAGGACTTGGGAAAAACTGGTCATGCTCAACTTTCAGCACTTCAAGGAGTGGCATATAGCTTTTGATATTAAAACAACAAAAACTCTTCCAAATGAAGCCTATGGTTGGTTGGTTGGTTGGTTGATTGGTTGGTTATTTTTTTTATTTTCTGGCTGGCTGGCCGGCCTTGCCTCTGCATCTGTGAATCAATTTTGATTCCTTGGGATTGTCTGGACAAGTCTCTGCATTTTTCTTGGGAACATTTTCAGAAGTGGTTTGCCATTGTCTTCTAACACTGACACAGAATGACTGTCCCAAATTCATCCAACTGGCTCCATGCCTTAAGGATGGACTAGAAATCATAATCTCCTGATTTCTAGCCTGGTTGTTTTAACTATTACATCAAAGTGGCTCTTACTTATTTATTACTGATACTTATATGCCACCCAATTCCCCAAAGGTTCTAAGCACCTTATAAATTATATAGAAATAAAATAAAAAGAACAAGAAAAAGATTAAAAACAAACAGCAATTAACTTTCCTTAATATGTTATATCAGCCAAAACGTATTAACCATAATTTGGTGACTAAGCCATTTGCTGACTAAGCTGCATAAATATACCACTAGGACATAATCAAATAAATCATATTAAGTCTTAGTACAATGTTTAAATTCAGTCTTAAAGTAGCCATCACTTGAAGTTATTTTTGTAGTATAGCTAAGATTTGGGAATTCAAAGAGTGCAGAGTAATTGTGGACAGAGATGAGAGGATGGAATTTAGTTTGGAGAATGAAAAGTGTGTCCAGAAATATTGAGAACTGTAAGTGACCTTAACAGAGAAGAGAGTCATAAAAGGAACGATTAATTTTGTCGAACATTAACTAATCATTTCCAGGTGTTAAATTCCACTAGTTGAATTGCTGAATGTTAATGATAAATAATAAAATCAGGGAGTCATGCTAGAGAGGCAATAATTGCATTAAAGGATATAAAAAGTTAAAGGTTAACTCCCTTGATTTAAATTCAATTCCTGGAGACTATGTGGACAATAAAATGGATTAGTTTTATCAAAGGTTTTTTGGGGATATTTTTCTAATTTCCTACTGTATTTTTATGGCACTTGGATTTCTTGAGTCTCCCATCAAAGTACCAAGCAGATGAACTCTTTATTTTTTAAGAGATCAATTAAGATTATTGTTCTCCTAATAGTGAGAACAATTAACCAGTGGAATGGCTTGCTTTCAGAAGTGGTGGGAGGTCCATCACCGGAGGCCTTTAAGAAGAGACTGGACAGCCACTTGTTGGGAACGTATAGGGTCTCCTGCTTGAGCAGGGGGTTGGACTGGAAGACGTCCAAGGTCCCTTCCAATTGTGTTATTCAGTTATTTTGTTAGTTTCTGCCAATTGCTTAGTTATTTTAAGTGTTAACCAGGGTCACTAGGAAGATATATTAGCTACAGACTTAATAAACAACTAATGCTAGTGAGCCCCTATTTTGAAGTGAGAGGAGAAAGAGAGTTATTCACAAAAGTCCACTATATATAGAAGTAGAATATTGTGACTTAAAGTCATTTTTGGAATGACACAAATGGTATCATTAGCATGATGATCTCGTAATGTAGATAACATCACACACTTTCTGTAATTACATTTTTACATAAATGATATAAATTGTGGAAATTTGTTCTGTTGTATCCAAAGTTCATTGTACCATGGTCCAATAAATTGAGCCTTCACTGTAATGAATTTACCCTAGTTTTTAAAAATTCTGCAAAACATATTGAGAAGCAGGGAATTTTCTGTGAACTAGGACTTTCTAGATAATATGAAGCTAATAAGATAAATTATTTAATTCTGTGCAAGGTTTCATATTTGTGAAAGTGCACTCAACAAACATGATATCACACCATTAAGACCTTTAATTCTTTATTAGACAAAGGAATTAGTGTAGCCATAGGCCACAGTGGAACTATACAAATAAAGTGAATAACATGACTTTCAGAAATGTAAACAAAGTTTAAGAATGTAAGCAATTTTCTAACATTGCTATTCACCATTCATGAAGAAAAGAGATTGAGAGTCCAAAGTTCATTCTCTTAGTCTGCATTAGCAAACAGAAACATGTTTAAAACAACGTGACATTGGTTGCAGAAAGAAAAGTATATGCTACCAACAAGACAAACACCAGGATTTAAATAATGGAAGAGTAAATGCAAACTACATTTTAAGCAAAGCAAAATTCATATGATTACAGTTAATGAACAAAAGCTCAATGCTCATGAATGCACTGGTTCTAACAACAGTTTCAGAGGTAGTATATTACTATCAGTAATAAGGGGAAAGAGCTAATTCAGAAGAAACTTCTTACATGATGCTACCTGGCATTCTCAAGAACACCTGCTTCCCAGGCAAGGAATGCACAACTCTAAGTCTGAATCAGGCTTCCATGAAGAGAGATGTTTCCTTTTGCATGTGGCTAAAAGGCAGATCTTGCACAAGGTGAAACAATTTTTGTATCTTTTGTAAACTTCAATTAATTCTCCAAGAGAAGGGAGAAGCAATCAGCTAAGTATTGGATCTAATCAAGCCTGAATATTTGAAAAAAAGTTGCAATTTACCCCTCCTCCCCAAATACACATTTTATGGAAACGAATGACAGACCTTGGCTTCAGGCATCAGTTCATATAACAAGTAGAGATAGAAATATGGCATAAGGTGTTTTTTTTTAATGTGTATTTGTCATAACTACTTCAAACCTTGGAGCAAAGCAAGTCAAAAAAATATTTTTGTGCTCTAAATTAATTCTATAATAATCTTTTCACATAGTTTTTGCTTTCTTAATATGATGGGACAACACATGCTATACTTAAAAATCCTGCCTAAGGAGAGTTGAAATTTCCTTCTCTGTTGGTTGTGTTGGGTGACAAATTACACTTCATTATAGGTATATGATACAGGACTGTAATTGTAAAGTTATTTCATGTTATCAAAGGAAGGTTAGGATAAATTAGATTTCAATTCTTTGCATTGGCTCATTTTTGAATAGATATGCACAGAATTATATTACTGAAGTTTAAATCATCTTAAAAGTTCCAAGATGTAGCAAACTCCAAGAATGTCTAAATATTGAGAGATGCTTTTAGGGTTTAATGTTTCTAAATAAACATAGTACACTAAACTCCAGGAGATCAGGAAGGCCATAATAATGAAGCAGATCACTGGTGTCCACAGGATGTGGGATAGAGTCAAAATAGTGGTCATAGCAACAAGATTGAAGTCCTACCTCACCATATCAGGGAGTGATGCCTGCCCTACCCCTTTGCGTGTACAAAGGGTTTTGAACTTGCTGCCATCATTATTTTTTTTAATAAGCACCCCTTCCTCTACACTCATACACACTGATGCTACAAATCAAGATGGGAGGGTAATTCTTCAGGGACTCCAGAGTGAAGCAGGATGGATTCAAGAAAGGAAAGAGAAGGACAAAGAAAAAGAAGTATTTTAAGAAGTATCTTGAGTTACAGTTTGATGGGGAACACATGCAAGAGACACTAAACTAAAGCATTCAGTGAGGGGCATCTAGGTGGTTGTTGTGAGTGCTGGAGCCTGGAATAAATAGGCTTTCAATCTAACATGGCTTTTCTTCTGTTCTCAATCTCTTATCAGTTTCTAAAATATAAATAATACATGCTTTGTTGATAAAATAGTTCATCAATATCTTATTTATGCATTATCAGTGTAAAAGTTATGTATGCCAAGATCTTTATGACATTTTGATTATAGCAATCTTTGCAATTTGTGTATAGTGTAAGATCCTGATATTTTAATTGTTTACGCAAAAGGCAACATATATGAAAATCTGGAGGTGTTGCTTTGCATTGCTGCATAACTTTCTGTTTTGGCCTATAGAACAAAGCTGTAGAGTGAGCGAGGAGGGAATTATCTAGCACCCGGCTGTAAGTGGACCTCCTGGAGCTTTAATTGCTTGTTTTATTGATCTCATTTTCAACAACTAGTTGAATCAAAGAGGATGGCATGAAGGAGTGACAATGAGGTATTGAGCAAAAGCATCTTCTGAATCTCTCATATTGGCTATATGGAGGAAAATGCAAATGAATTTCTGAAGACAAGTTGCCACTTGTTATATTAAATTCACACCTATCTAACCTTATCGTTTTATCAACTGTGAAACAACTTCTGTAATTAATAAATGTATGACAGCAAGGAAGAACTCAAGCTATTCATTAAGAAATGGGGATGCCTCGAGCTACTGAAATAGTCTATTCTGAAACACTGGTTATTTAATTATCTAATGTTGACTGTTTACTCCATGAAAGAGTGCAAGTAAGATTTCATGAACTGCTGCAAAATTATATATGTACCATTGCTGAAACTGGAGGAAGAAATATATTCTTGTTCATTCTTGAAAAGTCTTGAGCCCTTCCACTTAATAAGATATGATTGTAATTATGGCTTACATGGTTTGAAAAGTACATGGCCACTTACTGGCCGCAACTATTGGCCACCAACTTACTGTCCAAAAATATACCTGACAGAACTTCCCAAATCAGTGACAACTGAATCAAGAATCAATTAAGATTTTGGTAATAATAGAAATTATATCCCAAAGGTGTTTTTTCAAGAGGCAACTGGACTTTGTTTCTCTTTGAAGATGTTTTGCTTCTCATCCAAGAAGCTTCTTCAGATCTGATAGGATGGTGGGGAATGGAAGGATTTATACTCCTTGCAGACATGGAATATAATGAAATCCTCCCATTCCCCACCATCCAGTCAGAGGTGAAGAAGCTTCTTGGCTGAGAAGCGAAACCTCTTCAAAGAAAAACAAGAAAGTCCAGTTGCCCCTTGAAAAAATCACCCTTTCTATGGAGAACCTCCATAGAAAATTTGAAATTATACTTTCATATCCTACTGTAATGAAAGCAATGAAAAAGTGGGACTATGATTAAATATAAAGATCAAGCTAATGATAATGGGAGAATTAACAGTGAAGCCACTGCTAAGTGTAGATAAACTTTGCCTTTTAAAATTGACTATTAAAAGTACAGGAACCAGCAGCCAAGAAATATCCCACAATTAATTTATAAAAAGAAATCTGCAACAGATCAGCACTTGGTAGAGAAACAACTAAGGCCTTGCATAAATAAGTTAAATGCACATCTATACCTACAAACATTAGATCATGCAGTCAGTGCACACCAGGTGGATGTGAAAATTGGACTGAAGTAAGACAGAAAGACTACTGCTACTTTTGAAAGTTGGTATTGGAGAGGATTTTTAGGCTACCATGGGCAACCAAGAAAGCAAAACAAAACCCCCAGAGTTCTCACACAAGGCACCACTGACCAAGCTCAAATTGTGCAAAAGGCCTCCAGCTTCCTTGAGGAGCTCAAAACGCTGGGGGGAAAATGGAAGGAAAAAGAAGGTGACCATTAGCATCAAGGCAAGTGCCACTCAAGAGATAGGAAAGACCAGGTTGAGCAGAGCATGCTGGAAGAAGCCCATCCATGTGGGAAGCCAAGAGCAGACGCTGATTTGACTAATCAATCAACCAATCAATCAACCAAATCCTGTCACGGTTGGCTGTCTTGGAAACCGGAAGGCAGAGAGGGTGGACCATTGAGTCTGAAAGAGCTCGCTTTCCTTCCAAGTTGGCGTGCCAGGCAAAGCAACTGTAGGGGTGGTGGCGTCCAGAATACCATGCGGGGAGACACACCCACCCACCCACCCCCCTTGGTGCGAGGCACTTACTGAGGGTGGCTGTCGTGCCGGCTTCCAGCAGCAGGCAGTCCTGGCGCCCGCGGGCCTCCAGTAGGGCGCTGGGAGTGGGCTCCTGCTTCCACAGCAGCCTCAGCCCTTTGCTCAGAGCCATGGAGGCTTTTGCCCATCGGGTGGAAGGGGAAACCAAAGCAGCCGGGTGGCAAATTGCTCCGGAACAGCTGTCCTCGCTTCGAGGTTTTCTCTGCCGCTCCAAATAAAATTAAAAATTTAAATTTAAAAAAAAAAACATGCACCCGACAAAAAAAAATAAGTTTCCCAAAGAGCCGGTTCCAGGGGCGCCCTGCGACCTCCCCACCGCCGCCTCAGCTGCTAGAAGTGGACTGCGAAGTGGGACCAGACGCTTTTCAGCTTGCTCCAAAAACAAAAGTTAGGAAGGAGAAGAGATGGGGAATAACTCCGAACGAAAAAAAGGCTCTCCGACGTCTCCTCTTCTGCCCCGCTTTTGGTGGGGACTGGCGAGAGCCCTTGGTGGCCACACCGGCGCCTTTTGCGAGGCCAGATTCCAGCTGATCGGCCCCTTCTCAGACGCCTGTGTCTGTCTCTCCTCGTCCCCAAGCTCGGCTCGGCCGGGAGGGCCGGAGGAGGAAAGGAATGGAGGTTCCTCCGGCGGGAGGGGGCTTGGAAAGGCTCCCCCCTTTCCCGCAAGTTCTTGCACAATTTCCGGACTTTCTGGTTCCTTGTAGGAAAACTGCTCGCTCTCTGCCGCGACTGGCCTGGGCGGGGGCCTCTTTGCTTTTCCTTTTTTTTTGTTGTCCTGTTACAGTAGAAACTTTCTAGAAGACTTCGAGATGTGGTCACCGCCTCTTTTCGCCGCCTCAGGGGACAGGTGAGCGCCCTCCCTCAGGGGGCGGTGAGGTTAAGCTGCCCGTCCCCACCCCCAAGGAAAGGGGGGCAGTGCTTCTCGTGGGGCACCCGAGGCAGAAAGTTCGGCCAGCAGAGTTGTGGGGAAGGGAGGCAGCAGCTGGATTGGCCTCGGCCAGAATGTTTACTTCCCCCCACCCCACTTGCGGCATTTCCAAAAGCCTTTTGCAAGTAATTGTTGGATTTGGGCTGGGTAATGGCTGTTTTATATGAAGGTGATGATGCTGATGGAAAAGTCCCTTCTATGATGTCGACTAGAAAGATTGTAGAGTAGGATGGAAAAGGCTGCACAGAAACTGCAGCCTTTTCCCGGAAACACGTGGCATGTTTCAAATGTTAACAAAATTGAACAGGAGGAAGAATTTTGTTTTACCACTAGGTGCAAAAAAAGTCAGTTTGGAATAGTTATTAGAAAGGATAATTAGTTATTAAAAATAATTACACATAAATAGTTATTAGAAAGGATACTTCTCAGTGCACACTTGTGCATGAACCAGACATTTCCAAATCATTCATATTGGGTGTAGTGTTCTCTTGTTCAAATTTACAACCAAATTGGATTTTTACTTCTCCTTTCCACAATTTTTGATGTTTGCATCTTATTATAGGGATACAGCAAAGTGCACAAACTAACATTGCCTCTGATGCAGGATAAAAAAGAACCTTCAGATAAGGTCTTTCCACATCATGCTTTTGCAGTTGTTGGATGATAGTCTGGTTGGGTCCTAATGGTTGAAGTTGATTGGTTGATGTTCCTTAGGTGAGAAATTATGTTGAGATTTGTATTCCTTAGAGGGTGTTTTAATTGAGGGAATGAAGCAGCGATCAGAGAGTTCTGTGGTGAGAGAATGGAAGGAGGAAATAAAGAAGCTGATCATTTAAAAATTTGGAGACAGTTTGGTGTAATGGTTAAGGCACCAGGCTAGAAGTCAGAAGATGTGAGTTCTAGGCACAAAGCCAACTGGGTGACCTTGGACAAGTCACTCTTTCTCTGTCTCAACCTTAGGACAAAGGCAAACTACTTCTGAAAAACCTTGCCACGAAAACTGCTGGGACAAGTTCAACTTTGACTTGAGAGAGTGCAGGTGCACATCCACTTAAAATAACACCCTGTTAAGGGGCAGCACTTAGCCATCATTCTGTGATCTTGAAAAACAGGCAGAATTAGATCTGGTCAGTACTTGGATGAGAAACTACCAGGAAATACTGAGGCAGACAAAATAGGTTGGAAAATGAAAAGAAAAGAAAAAACATAGAAAATAATACAATCCTCTTCCATATTGTTACCAAAAAAACTGCATAGATATGCCCATGATATCACTTGGCATTGAGGTTGACTCCAAGATAGCTCTGAGTTCGTCTTACAACTCCCATTACCACTGACTTATTGAGGCTCCTTGGCTTCACTTGTTTAATTGGAACACCAGAATTATATCTTGGAAACTCTGTCTTCAGAAAATCTCTGCCACAAGTCTGCTGTCTTGATCTCAAGGGAACAAACAGGTCCAGCAGACACAGGGGCATCTCTTAACAGCCCCAGAGCTGAATTTCTGTTGCTTTTCAACAGAATTTTGAGTAGCTTTTGAGTAGCTGTATTTTGAGTAGCTTTTAAACACTACTGGTAGTCATAAACAATACAGTACCATTATTCTTTTTGCTGCATAATTACTGAATGTAAAAAAGACAAACTAGTCTTGAGCTTAGCTGTACAAACCATTCAGTATGCATGCATCATTGTCTCATACATGATATGCATTAGCAAGCCTACACAATACACTGAAGTTTCAGCAGGATAAAACAAAGCAGAATTGAAGCTACTGTAATTGAGGTTAAAGTAGATGAAATATTTAGTTACAGCTACAAGGCAGGGTTAGCTGTTGTAGCATTCCTTTTTTATGCATGCCTAAGGACCCACTGACTCTAACAGGATTAACTGTAAATGTTGGAAACTGGCAGCAGTGATTTTGAGGGCAATAATCTTAGTGTTATGCTTTAATTGTACCAGAGTCCTGGTGTCGGAGTACCACACAGGTGTGTACTAACAGATCAAAATGAAGACTATTTCACTGTTATTCACAGGAATTAATTATTCCATTCTATTCTGCCCTGCCACTTGGAGTGCTGTGTCTAGTTTGGACATCACTTCAAAAAGGAGAATGATAAATTGAAATAAGGTAGTAGGGTGATGGACAGAGAGAAATATGTTGGGAGATAAGGGGCAACTCACCCATGGGGAAGGTAGTCTTGGTGTCATGTTGATTCTTCATATCAGCTCCCTGGTTAGACGGGGTTGGGGTCTTCTCTTAGAAATGTATTTCAAGTGTGGCACTGTTGTGACTTAGGGGTAGTATTTGAATGTAATCTTCAAGTGTTCACCACTCAGTTCAGGTGTGAAACTGACATGCTAGGAAGAAATCCTGATAAATATTGTTCTGCAAAGCTAATATGGTTGCAACTTTTGGCAGTAAAACTTCCTGAGATTTGAAGGAGTGAAATGGAGAAGACAGAGCTTAGCTTAATAGATAAGGAAAATTTGAGCAATTAGTTTTCCCCAATATATTTTTCAATGGAAAAACAGCATTGAAAGCCTATAATTTTAAGCACAGGCATGGTAAATTAATAATGGTCCAGTTATCCAAGTGCTAGTCTTCACTTCTTAAACAAGTGTTTCAAATTATTTATGTACGTCTTCTATCTAGGCTGTCTTCTATCTAACCTAAAGTACTGTTAAAGGTGCTGCCCATTCCTTCATACCATACCTGAAGAATCGTTTAACAAAAACAGACTAACCAGGCAGATGTGAATTTTTGTCTTATAAAATATTACTTTTAGCAGCAGCTGTGTTAGAGCTTAGGCACTTTCACTGCAAAGCTATGCATGTGTGAGTAAATTATATATTTATTTAGGCAGAAAAAATTACCAATTCAACCAAACTTTGCTTATAATAATCCTCCAGATTCCAAGTTTTGTAATAAATGGCAAGGCATGTCCTTTCTAATGTACATACTGCACTGATGGAAAGATTTTGCAGTGTTACCAATATCTGTAACTCCTTATATGAAGTTATCTATAAAAAAAATTCCATGTTAGAATATATCAATCTACTAGCTGATTACTGAGCCTTGCTCTGGTTTTTTTTTTTTTAAGTATATTTGTGCCATAGCATTTGCAGGCCTTCTGAAGCCTCTAGTGCCCCCTCCCACATCATTTGCGGGCCTTCTTTAGCCCCTGGCACCCTCTCCCACATCTCTGCTCCAGCAAGGCCGTCTCTGGGCCAAGGGCAGTCTGGGTTCTAGGCCAAGGGCAGCCCAGCTCTGAGGAAATCATCCAGGGCTTGAAAAGAGCACTGGGCCACAGATGTTTGCGGGCCTTCTTAAGCCCCCGAGCCCCCTCCAACATCATAGGTGACCTTACTTGGCGGGGTGGGTTGCTCCGTGTGTTTTGGGAGCAGTTAAGCAACAACCTTAAACAATATTTCTTATTAACAGACAGACTACCTTTTTAATTTATTTTGCCACTACTG
>JANHGC010004372.1:37980-50623 GCA_027560395.1 Boaedon fuliginosus | reverse complement strand
GGGAAAGATGAAAAATTGATAGCTAAACTTTATGATTATCTACTAAAATATAAACTGGCGGAAGAAGTGAAAGAAATTATGATCACATGGCAAGAAACTTTGGATATAATATAGAGTTGGAAAAGTGGGAGGATCTCTGGGAGAAAAATTATAGCTTTACAATTTCAACGGCATATAGGGAAAATTTATATAAGATGTTTTATAGGTGGCATTTTGACCCGGAGAGATTAGCGAAAATGTTTAAAAATAAATCCACAAAATGCTGGAAGTGTCATCATGAACCAGGATCATATTACCATATGTGGTAGACATGTAGTGAGGCTCAAAAATACTGAAAATACACGAGTGGTTAGAGAGTTTGACACTACAATATATAGAGATGAAACCTGACCTATTTTTGTTAGGAATGACACCAGAAACATATACTAAAGATGATACATATTTGATGGTCCATGTGTTGATGGCAGCAAGGATTGTATTTGCACAGAAATGGAAGGAGGCGAATATACCACATGATGATGATGTAATTAAAAAAAATTGACACGAAGTCCGATATGAGAAGTATCTTGAATATGTAAGAAAAAAATAAAAAAAAAATTTTTTGGGGGGGGGAAATATTTCTACCATATGTAAAGAAGTCTCAAAGCCCTTCCTTTAGAGCTGCGGTGGCAGAGTGATTAGAATGCAGTACTGCAGGCTACTTCTGCTGAACTGCCGGCTTCCTGCACTTTGGCAGTTCGAATCTCACCAGGCTCCAGGTTGACTCGGCTTTCCGTCCTTCTGAGGTGGGTAAAATGAGGACCCAGAATGTTGGGAGCAACAGGCGGACTCTGTAAACCGCTGAGAGAGGGCTGGAAAGCCCTGGGAAGCGGTATATAAGTCTAAGTGCTATTGCTATTTACTGTCACCTTAATTACAATGCCTCCCTCCCTGCCATTCCACTATTTTCAAGGTGGGGCCATTCTGAACTGCTCTATCTAGTTTTAAAAGACAGCCCGCCCCAATGGCACCAATGTTAAGTGTTCAAGTGGGCAAATGGGACTGAAACGCAGAAGGAGGTTTGCTAGCCTACTCGTTGAGGACTAAAAGCTGAGGGTTCTCAGCAGAGCCAGAGACTCCATGCCCCAAAGGCCACATTTTGCCAGGTAGCAAGCTAGGTGTGGGAGACATAAGGCACCGTCATTAGGTAATTCATGAAACATTTACCTTTGCTGACCACAATCTCCTCGCCCAAATCCTGCTCCATGAAGCTTTCCTCTTGCCTTGTCATATACCAGCTCTAACTCGTGTGACCCCATAGACGAAACAAGGTCTATCCCTATAGCAACTTCTCTCCAATCCCATGCTCTTCAAGGGCCCGATACGCTGCCCCACCAGCTGAGGGAAATGCCCACGGCCATCTAACACACTTCGGGGTATGAGACGCAAACAGACTAAAAATTATTTTGCTTTAGTACTGGTGTATCTACTGAACCCCGGAGGATAAAATAAAATTGTATCTAGAAGAAGCTGAAATACCCATAATATCAGACGTAAAGAAAAAAATGTTGGAAGAGAAAATAACAATGATGGATTTCACAGAAGCAATGAAGGCATAAGAATGGCAAAGCACCAAGTCCAGATGGGTCACCAGTGGAACTGTATAAAACTTTATAAGACATATTAGGTATGCTGGAAGTTTTTAATGAGCTCTTGGAGAATGTGAAGGTACCAAATTCATGGCTGGAAGCATTTGTTACCCTTATGGCAAAAGAGGACTCAGACTTACAACAGATGAAGAACTACAGGCCGACATCCTGGTCAACCTGCCTGAGATGGAAAAGCTTCCTGCTTGCAGTAAATTCCCAATCAGCTCTGCCTACTTTCTGTATTGAATTTCTAGCACAGCAGGGATGCCAAACTCACGGTGTCACGTTGGTGTCACGTTATCGTCACGTGACGTATCGCGACTCCCCCCATTTGCTAAACCAGGCGTGGGCATGGCCAGTGCATGATGCATCCGGCCAATGGGCCACGAGTTTCACACCCCTGTTCTACAGGTATCCAAAATAAACTGCTCAAGGCAGCCAAGTCACCTCGTAAGTAAGACCCAACTAGTTTGTCCTTCCAGCTTCGGAGACCTTCCATAAGCCCCCAGTTTGACCTTCCAACAACATTCAAAGGTACGAAATCATCCAGGGCACAATGATGTTGGGCCATCCAGAACTTAAAAGATAAAATGAGACCAACAAGACCACTAGTTCAAACAAAATGAACTGAACTCAACAGCTCATAGCCTTGAATAAACATGGTTTGGTTTGGATTCAAACTTGCTCCACTTCTCCCACACACTCCCAGAAAGGCACAAGGCGGGCATAGGCATACTAACCAATGCAACACATCTGGCACACCAGGTGGGCCTTCAGCTCCCTTTCTGTTCTGTGGATGTGCCACATGGTCCTCTGGGGCTCCAGCGCAAGCTCCATTAAGCCTTCCGGTTGCAACTGAACTCTTCCATCTTCCTGCTTCCCTTGTAAGACTTCTTCGGCGTGATCTGCCAGCCGCTTGCCACCCACTTCCTCCCCACAGCTCCTCCCCCTACTTCCTACTTCACCATCGGCCATGAAAGGAAGCGCATGTGCTGGTCCTTCCAGAAAGCAGGCTGCCCACTCTGGAGCTGCTCCTTCAGAGGTTTGGAGAAAAGAGCTCCTTCCTTAAAAAGGTAGGGGTTTTCCAGGGAATGCAAGGCAGCAAAGCCCCTCACCAACAGCAGGATCAAATGCCAAGTACGGGCAATTCAGACGTGTTCAGGACATTGGCCAACATCCTGCATCCCTCCACGATTAGGTTAACTTCGTTCAGCCTTTGGAGGAGATACCCCTGCTCTTCCCAGCAGCCTTCCACGTTTGGGCAGAGGCACGTAAGAATCAAAATCCAGGGTAGAAACATTCACTCTAGAAGCCTTGGCTGAACTTTCTGCTTCGGGGCGGTGTGGGGGGCAAAGAAATTCTGCTTTCCGGAGGGCAAGCAATGGGACACAATCCAGGGGGTGCTGCCACTCTCACAGCTGCTCAGGCGCCCGGGCAGAAGGGCATTTTCCAGGGTTCCAGCTCCACCTTCTAAAGAATCCACCTGCTCCCAGAGTCCCCTGAGGTGGGTGGCATCTTCATGGAAGGAGAAGGTCGGTGGCTATTCTGACCCGCTCTCTGGAACAGGTCAGTGCCTTGTCTCTCCCTCCAGACTCGCTGGCCAGCTTTGCTGTCAATCGCAAGGCATCGACACAATCAGACCCTGACGGAGAAACAAGAGCCCGTTCTTTCCTTACGCATCTCTGCTGGTCCGGCAGCCTTTTGGCCAGTCACAAAGGCATCCCGTGAGAAGCCAGGGACCCGGAGCCTGGCTCTGGCATTGACTAATTCTGAGAGCAGCACCGTTTTGAAAAATGACCGTTTGGAATGTCCAGGGCAGAGATAAGAGAGGCTGTTTCTCCTCCTTGTTTCCTTTCCTCCCTCTTCTTCTTCTGCTATTTATGACAGCACTTGGTTCTCTTTTAAGCAGGCAATGCTGCTTTGCTCAGGGGTTGGTTGGTTCCCAGCGGGCAGGAAGCTCTGGATTCTTCCCCCAAACACCCCCAAACCCAACCTTGGGAAGTGGAGTTACCTCCAAGGCTTCTGCGTCCCCACTTTTCTTCCTCCCGGCCAGTTCTTGGATTCCAGAGATAAGCCCTTCTCCCACCCCCACCCAGTGTCACCACGAGCTAATAATAAGCCCCTCGCTCCTTCTCACCAGCACGGAGGCCTCGCCAGCTTATCTCCGGCTGGTTAATCGTTGTCCAGAGAGCCCTTCTGATTAAGCAACCTGTTGCCATCCTCCGCTTAACTCTTTGCAGCTGCCACCATCTCCCTGGCCACGTTGCCCCTCGCCCCTCCCACAGGAACCAGCTGGGGCACCGCAATCCGGGCTGAGACCAGCCCTGGCAGAACAGCAGAGCCACCATGGTTGTGACCCAGGTCAGAACAGGGGCCCAGCCCAGAGGCTGGTCACAACATCATCCCGGGGGCCAAGGAGACAAACCCTTGAGGGCATCCCCTTCCAACCCCTCTCTTTCCACAGCAGCAAGGGGAAACAAGTACCCTAGCAGAGGCTCCCACTCCGAGATAAAAATGCTGCGTCCCAGGAAGCCCCAACAAGGAAGCCTGCAGAGCCTAAAGGAGGCCTCCACCTCCCAGGTCGGTTCTGGCTTTCTCCACTCTGGCAAGCAGAAGCCTTCCCGGCTTTCCTTACAGATTCCAAGGCAAAGCGTAGACTCTGCCCCTGAGCCGCAGGCAGGACTGAATGGGTTAATCTGGGATTAGTTAATCCAGAGGAGCAGCATCACTCGCAATTCTGTAGACATTGGCAGAAGAGAGCCTGGACCATCCATGGCGGCAAAACTCAGGAATCTTAACGGTATCTTTCCCGACTGTGGGAAACAGAGCTGTATCGTTTTTACAGAATGGTAAGAAGACGAGTTGGCCTGGGAACAAAATACATTGTATGTCTCTAATCTCATGAGCTGGGCTGAAGCCTAGGAATTGTGCGTAGGGGAGAGAATTAGAGACCTTTGCTATGCTAGAAACAGGCTATAAGCAGAATTTACTGGTATGATAGTAACACTAGAAGACAACCCCTAGGAACTAGGACCGTAAAAGGACATTCGTAAATAAAGGCAGTAGAGTAGTGGGAGACGTAATCAGGGGCAGAGATAATGTATTCATCTTAGGCATTTTAGATCGGTTGTGACATCACTATTACTAAACCAACGATGAAGAGGTGGGAGGTAAATTTGTAAGGGTGCTAGAGAATAAAAAGCCCAGTATTTATGATTTTGGGTATGTGTCCACTGTCCCTGTGTGTGCCTGGTCCACCCGCTTTGCAAAGCGAATAATAAAAATTACCACTGTTTTCTCTTGGAAGTTTTGACTGGTGATGGTTTATTTCCAAACTAGACAACAAATCCCACATGACTACTATAGCACATTTTATTACGAGGCATCCTCTTTGAAAGCTGATGCCTTTTAATAACGTTTCTTAATTGGAAAAAGTGCTACCCGGTTCCTGATCTTTTGTCCCAATTCTGTAGTTGCTCGTGTTCGCACTGAAACTGTGCTGACAGGCCTGTCAATTAAAAACGCTCCTCTTTCTAAGCACGCAGCAGCCTGATCAAAGCATCCGTCAAGCTGATTCAGACAAGTCTGGAAATCGGAGTTTCTTGGAAGCCAAACAGACCTTACTGCGAACCGTCCCCAAGCTCAACGAATGACTCTTGGGGGAGTAACAGCCGGGTGCCGGTGAACATGGGTCGTTTCTTCAGAATCAGAAAACCTGGGTGGGGAAAGGCAGAAGGAACCCCGTTTCCTCACTGGAACTCTTCATTTGTTATCCCACTGGAAGTTTGAACCGGGGCCTTTTCTTCCCCGGAGGAGAGCAGCAGGTTGGCCAGAGGTCTGTCCTGGAGTTTGGGTTCTTTGCAGGTTTTCCCTCCGAGGAACGAGGAAGACTAACAGATTAACAGAGTTGGAAGGGACCCTGAGGGTCTTCTAGTCCACTCCCATCCCATTGCAAGCAGGAGACCCTGCACCATTTCTGGCAAATGGCAGCCCAGGCTCTTCTTGAAGACAAAAACATCAGGGGGGCCCTGTCTGAGGGAGGGGGCTTCCTCAGAAACGGACGGGCCGTTCAGCCTTGGCCGGTTGCCTCCCCCTCGCCCATCTTCCGCCTCCAACGTTCTTTCCACACCTGTGTTTGTGCACCTTTGGTGCAGACTGAGCCAAAAACAATTATAGCCTTCTTAAAAGCATAATTCTGGCATCCATCCTACTACAATTTTGCAATTTTCTCAATGAAGAATCTTTTATAAATAGGGGGCGGGGCAGGATGCCAGTTTGGCAATAACTAAAAGGCCACCGGAGGAAGGCAAATTATCCCCTCAGTTTGTGTTAAGCCTGTTTACATACGGTAGAAACACGCAGACGAACACACACACACACACACAATATCACACCTAGAGTTCTAAAAAATCGTTTGGGTCCTTTCTGTTTGGCATGTCAATTTCTCAACAATAAAGAACACTCGGATAAACTAAAAGGCAAAAAGGCAAGTATAAAGAAATAAAGCAGAACACCAGCATACAGCCTAAATCTGCCAAAATGAAAGTCAGGAAAGTTAACACTTAGGATGAACTTGCAATAAATGCCAAAAATAACCCTCCGAGAAGTTTCTTTCAGCATGTAAACTCCAAGAAAAAAAACTCAAGGAAACAATGGAAGAAGCTAGCAAGGAAGCTTAAGTGCCTAATTCTCTGCACCTCCCGGTCTCTTTACCCAACAGGGGGGAAAACATTTCAACCCACCAAAAGCAGCAACACAGAAGAATGCAAGTGAAAAGAGGCAAAAAAAGGTAAGTGGCCGCCTCTCCTCCAGAGACAAATTCACATCGTCAGGACTGGACGGTTACATCTCAAGGCTCTGAAGGATACGATCTCGGAACCGCTGGATGAAATTTTTCAGAGATCCTGCAGCACCGGGGAACGCCCAGAGGACTGGGAAAGGGCCGAGGTGGTTCTCCCCTCTGGGAACTAAGAGAACTGGGGATAAATTTCCTGACGGTGAGAACCATCCATCCGTGGAACGGCTTGCCTCCAGGGGCTGCGTGAGGTTTCCAAGAAGAGGAGAAGGAGACGGGTTCCCCTGCCTGAGCGGAGGGGGGGCGGAGGGGTGTGTGGATAAGAAGACTTCCAAAGGCCCCACATCCTCATATTGCATGTTCTGCATAAAAGTACCAGCACAGTTGCTTAAGCTCTGATGAAAATCATTCTCGCATAACGAGCTCACAATTCCTGAAACTTTCATTCATTCCATCACACTTGGGGATGTCAAAAGCTGCTAGAAAGAAGCTTTCTATTTTTGAACTGTGATTCAGTTGGAAGAAGGAGGAGAATTGGCCCGTCTCCAGTTTGTCTGAGGTAAAGCGGGCTCTTTTCCAAATCGGCGCTGGAGCTAAATCTTGTGGCTTGTGCACACCCTCCCTCCCTCGGTCCTCAAGCGAATGCGTCTCCGTCAAAATGAGCTTCCGGGGCACGGCCAGGCCCCACTCGGCCCCCGAGAACTGTTTCCCCCTCTCCCCCGCAGAGGAGAAGAGAAGCCCCTTCCCCAAAGGAGAGAGAAGCGGCACAAACTTCCGGCCCCACTGCTCATCCCTGCCCGTCTAGCCCCTCTTGCACATCTGAACAAAGAAAACTCAAGGGGATGGAAAGAAAACAAAGAAACGTCAGCTGGCTCAGCAAAAAAGTTCCAAAATCCACAAGGAGGCAAGAAATGAGGAAAATGAACCGATCCGGATGAAGATCCTATAAACCGGCAGCTTTTACACTTTTGCAATAACCGAGTTGCCCTTCGCTCAAAGGACTGGCTGCTAGAAATGGGACATTTTGTGCGCAACAAAAAAATCATTTCCCATCCAGAATTAGAGTTCTGAACGGCATGGCTTTCTCGTCTCCCAGAGGTTGCTTTCAGGCAAAGTTTCTTTATGCGCAGCTTCCTGATCTCATCCATGAATTTTACAAGCCCCAAATGGTGCTTCCCATTTCTGATGTCATCCTGTTCTCTCATGACATCTTTTGACTTTGGGGGGGGGGGCTAAAAAAAGAAAAATATAGATAGGTCAACTATGCAAGGAATCAAAAGTGTTGCCCTCGCCTGAAACTGAGACTTTCCATGGAAGTCCTTCCATTATTTGGGACTTCTAATATATAGCACCCATTCAACCACCGAAACCCAAACACGAAAATCATCCGTTGCCAATTGCTTTGCACAGCGGAGTCTTCAGAACTGGCTCCGTGGAGCAGAGTCGCCCCTTACAGCCCCCGCCTGCCTGCTCCACCTTGTGCAAAAGGCGGGTTTTAGGGCCAGGTCTGTGGGTGCAGGTGCACAAAGCTTTTTGCCTTCCATCCTTATTGCAGGTCAGCTCCTCAGCTTCACCCTCTTTTGTGCCTCCTCCTGGAGCATCTGCCAGGCTTTGGGGCTGAATTCTCCTTGTCTGACAACACATAGAGTGTCGTGAGCTGCAACGTCCCAGAGTGACCATCCAGGTGCCTCTGGGAAAGCCAAAAGTACAGCAGGAAAGGAGGTAGAAGTACAGGTAGACTACTTAGCAGTAGACTGCTCCTGGATGTGGCGACAACTCTACTGAGATTAAGCTTCATATCCACTGACAGATGCCCCTCTTCCTCCTCCCTTTCTTCTAATCCTCATTTAAAGCTGCCTAACCAAGCCTTCCGTTTGCAATCAAGATAAGTATCTTCTGCAGATAAAGGAGCTATCATTTATGCAAACTAAAAGAGAGCTGACTACTCCAGATCCTTCCTTAGTTCTCTATTAAGTAACAATAACATTTCCCTGCTGGGTCTGGATAGAGATGCACACCAAGGTCCAATGGCACGGTTGTCGAAGGTGCTCCCCGGCTGCCCTTACTACATCGGAAGTCAGAAAAAACAACATTTCCCAGGGTTCCCTGGGCACATCCTGGACCACCAAGGGAGGTTCAGCAACCAGCCTACGCAGAGCAAAGGAGGCTGTTCCATTACATCACTGATCCAGTAAGCCAATCGGGCTGCCTTAAACAAGGTCAGAGAAGGATTGCACTCCCCGGGCCTTTCCCACACACACACAACCATTTTGCTACACGAAGAACAGTACCTTTCTGGCTCTGGCTCCGGCTCCTGGTCCAGTACAAGATCCCAGCTATCCCAAAGAGGTGGCTCAGGACAAAAATGGTGGGGGACAGAAAAACACCATCCCAAAGGGACATTTGCCTTCCCATTTCCACCCCTCCAGCAGCTCTGCCGTTAATACTCTGAGTTTCAAATTCCTTCCTCTTGAGCCACAAGCACTTGGACGCAGCATCACCAGAACAGGGCGGGCAGCCACAGGAGCAGCGGCAGCACCGAGTTTACAGATAGGGAGAGACTGAGCCAGCTCTGCTTCTGAGACGGTTTACACCAGAAAGTGGCTCTTTTGTCAACCATCCAGGGGAAGGGGAAGGGGAAGGAGGAAGGGATGCTGTGCTTCTAAGCTTGCACTCCTGAAGATTCTGGGACTCCTGCTGTCCATGCACTCCTTTGAAAGAGAAGCAACTGTTCACACATCCTCCCTGGAATAGTCGCAGAGGGGAGGTCTGAAACTCCAAGCAAAGGTGGCCTAAATAGGAGCCCCAGCCCCGCGGAAGGAGAAAACGAAAACTGAGTCTAATCTCCATGTATAAAAGGGGGGAGGCGAAGGGACCGGCCCACACAGCCCCAGCAGTCTTAGAAGCAGGAACTGGGGAGTTTTACTAGGTCATTACTCCCAACTGAATCACGTCCTTCAGCCCAAGAGAAAATGAAGAACCACAGTGGAGAAACCCGGCTCAGGTTTCATTGGAAGCAAATTCATGGAACAAATTTAAAAAGTGGGGGGGGGGAATAAAGAAGCTCCTTTTAGGCAAAGCCAAAAGATGAGTTGGGAATGAAGATGCCCAGATTTATCTCTGAATAAATCTGGCCACCCTCGAGAAGATAGCAGCCAGCCCAAAGGGAACCCGAAGGGGTCTCCTGCCCTGGGCAGGGGGGGCTCCTGCAGTGATGGAAGAGTAGGTACAGAGGAGGGTGTACCTGTCCATGAAGCAGGGGCAAAGGATGCCCTGCCCACCCTTGGCACTTCCAGAGCTGCCTGATGTCTTCCAAGACTCACTCACAGACCCTTGTCAAAGGCACCACCCTAATCAATGAAATTAATCTCATTTCCCTGGAAGCATCTTAACTTGTCCTGGCTTCTTAAATGCAGAAACAGGATCGTTAACCAACGAATTATCACTCAAGGATGGGGAGACTGTCACTTTTGTTCAGAGGGCCATTGCTGGCCAATCACATCACGGCAGATCCTTGCCAGGAAGCCAAGGGAAGACAATGGGCCCTTGTTCCTGGCTCTCGTCCTTTAGATACAACCAGACACCGTGGTGAACCTTTATATTTTAAAGGACCTTTTCATTGATATATAAAGAGGAACTGAAAATGTCACTGAAATAACAGCATTATTACTAAAACGGCAACAAGAATCCCTGCCTCCCGTACTTTGGTGGTAGAAAAGAACTACATAGATACAATTTCTTCCTTATGAGTAAAATGAAATGCCCTTAAGAAAAGACTGCTGGAGTTTTTGCTTTTAATTCAAGCAATACCCCTGGCATGTCTTCATTCTTGGGGGCGAAGGGAGGAGAGCCATAATCTCCACTGTCTGCAATCCTTAAATTGGGAGATGTGGGCTACCAAATGGCCACTCCAATCCCTTCACTTAAGGACAATCCCAGTCAGGACTCCTTATGCCGACGTGGCTTCTTCAAAATCATCTCAGTTCCAGCACATACAGGCTCCGGCACAGCTTCCCCGGGATCTCCCAGCGGATGGGCCAGACCTGCCAACTCCTGTTCTACCCTCTGTGAGCAGCTGCACACTCCCTTATTGGAGAACCACTTCTTCCTGTGGCAACACAAATGCCAATGGACTGGTGATGTGGGAAGGACAAGCTCAGGGCAGAATCAATGGACACTCCAATCCAACCTTCCTCCCTTTAAAAAGGAGCATCAGAAACAAAACTGGGGCTGTCCTTGCCTCAGAGTTTGTCAACCTACACAGATGATCACGAAGTAGCTCCACCATCTGCAATTGCCAGATGTCTCATCACAATCCTATGAGATACCAGGGGCTGTAGGTCAGAATCAGGACCTATGTAGACTCAAGATGTGGGGAGTAGAGTCCTTCCCTCTTTTCCCCTCTGAGAATAACAGTCCCATGTTCTCATGCTCAGAGGTTTCACTCAGGGGTCCAGAGAAAGGTCCTCAACTGTGGACTTTGTTCAATATTACAACGGCTTTGCAAATTAGGCTTTCCCCACTCAAAAGTACGTCTTGTCTGTGAGATTCAACCTGATCAGGGGGTTGAGGCTCATCAAGTGCAGCTTTCCCAATGCGTCTAGGACAGGGGTGTCAAACTCAATTTTATTGAGGGTTGCATCTGTGTTGTGTCTGACCTCAGGGGGCCGGGGGTGGGCATGGCCAGCTCAGTATCTCCTGTGTCAGGGGCACCCGGGGTGGCCCAAGTGCTCTGCTAGCAAGAATGAGCTCCCGAGCTCTGCTTTCGGCTGCAATGGCCTCCTGCAACCCTCCGCCGGGCAGCCCTCCCAGGCCCCGTTTTCGCTGGCAGAGACAAACGGGCCGGTCCTTCGCTGTTTCCGGGGCGGCCTTGCGGGGCAGATCTAAGCACCCCACAGGCTGGATCTGCCCCCGGTCCTGAGTTTGACACCCCGGCTCTAGGACAACTGTACCATTGTACTTTTTAATGTTGTAAGCTGCCTCAAGTTCCCCTTGACCGGGGAAGAGCGGCGGGGTATAAATCTAGTAAATAAATAAATAAATAAATAAAATAACCTGGCCATGGCCAACTCTGCCAAGGGACAACTTGCTGCGGAATAAACGTTACACTAGTATCGAAGAAATGGTGTAATAGAATCATTAAAGATCAGATGCCAAAAGAGGGACAGAATGAAATGTGAATGACAAAAATTAAAACGCTTTTTTATTTTTAAAAAATAATTAAATTGTATTATTGAATTGTCCCGCGGCAAGACGGCCATGGTGAGTTGCCTCATTCTCTTCCTAATTACTTGCAGGTGTCTGAAGTCGTTAATGCCGGTCTGCACTCTTGTCCTAAGCTCAGTTTAATTGAAGCAGAACTCGAGCAAACCTTCCCTACTCCAATCCCGGGCGGGTGTCCCTACAACACCCGCAATTTCCTCTACAGCCATAGTTCACCAGCACATGGATCAATATCACTCAACGCATCCGGGGGAGGATGACAAAAATAGCCTTGTTTTCAAGCTCAGTAAAATTTGGGGGAACTCCAAAATTTGGGTTGCCAGAAAAAGGGTGATTTTTTTCCCTACATATATATTTTACTTTTGCCGAAAGAGTTCCTTTTGCCAAACCAGTTGCTGGCTCCCTCACCCGCCACTGTCTCTGCTGCTTCTGATGAAGTGAAATAGCTTTCTCGGTTCTGGGGTGACTGACTACCAACGGGATGGATCCCCCTGCCGCGAGGCTGGCGAGGGGCTCCTGCTGGGGGGGATTCTGTGCACCAACCCCGATGGGAGCCCCCTCAGGGCATGCTGCTGCTGCGTGGAAGAAGTGAGCTGCCTGGTGAGGATTTCCCCCTCCTTATTTCATAAAACCCTGGATCAAACATTCAAGCCCTGGGGCAGAGGTGAGAGGACACGGCAGCCGCCAGTCACAGGCTGAATGGGGCAGTGGCTCTGGGAAGGGGCCCCCACTGAATCCCAGCCCAGGGAACCCAGAGCTCCTTCTGGGGTGCAATGGGCAGAGTTTCCTTTTTTTTCCCTTTTTTTTTTTTTGAAATTTTTATTTTATTTTTCGTTACAAAAACATAATCGCATCATCAAACTTTGCGCTGCAAGGGGTTACAAATTATGTATGTTCAATAATCAAAACAGTTCAACATTTTAACCATCATAATAATATTTCTATACTTCAATACTTTAACTATATCAGTTTCACTTCTATATTTCTATATCTATAT
>JANHGC010004372.1:27800-37880 GCA_027560395.1 Boaedon fuliginosus | reverse complement strand
GGGGCAATACCCACAGCCACTCGGTCTTGTCAGGGTTGAGCCTGAGCCTATTGGTCCCCATCCAGACCTTTACATCCGCCAGGCACCGGGACATCACCTTGTCGGCATCACTAATTCAATCAGGGGCAGAGATGTATAACTGGGTATCATCAGGGTACTGATGATATCCTACCCCATGTCGTCAGATGATCTCACCCAGAGGTTTCATGTATATGTTAAATAGGAGAGGGAAGAGAACTGAGCCCCGAGGAACCCCACAAGGCAGGGCTCTCGGGTTCAACCACTGTCCCGCCACCAACACTGATTGGGTATGGCCCGAGAGGTAGGAGGAGAACCACCGTAACACGGTGCCCCCCACTCCCAGCTAAACCGCCCAGAAGGATACCATGGTCAATGGTATCGAAAGTCACTGAGAGGTCAAGAAGGACCAGGATAGAGGAAACTCCCCTATTCCAAGCAAGCCAGAGATCATCTACTAGTGCGACCAATGCCGTCTCGGTGCTGTACCCGGGCCTGAAGTTGGACTGTAAAGGATCCAGATAATCCGCTTCCTTCCAGGCACGCAGGAGTTGAAGGGCCACCACCTTCGCAAGCAATATGTTGCTCTTTCCAGTCACCAGATAATAGAATAATAAAGAACTGCACTATTAATATAGGATAGAATATTCCAAATAAAAGAATATGCATAAATTGATCCAGGTTCCATGATTTTGCACACCTTTTCCCCTTTTATTTTCGAATTTAAGCATCGTTTGCCAGAACTGCTTTTCTTCCTACCAGTATCTCCCTGTATTTTGGGCACTTCTTCACAGTGGTCACTAGATGGCAGCACAGAAACGCCAAATGGCCACCCGAAGGCTCCATAAGCTGAGGCTTCAGGAGGCGAGTGAGACCAAGAGGCGAGAGGTGCAGGCAGGTTCAGACATCTGCAGGCTGACCGGAAGCAGAGCAGCACAAGGGAAGGAGGCCTCATGCAGGCAGTGGGCTTGCTCAAATGCAGGGCCTGGGAAAGGAAGAGCCCAAAATAGCAACATGCAGCTTTGAGAAGAACCCTTTCCAACTTGACACTGGCAGATGCATCCAAGGTGCCCAACCAACGGGGCCAAAGATGGAGAGCAGTGGAATTCCGGAGAGCGGCAAACCACAGGCACCTGCTGTAAAACAGAAGACAGGCTCTCCCCTTGAGCTCACTCTTTCTCAACCTTGGCAACTCTGAGAAGAATTCTGGGAGTTGGTCCACACAGCTTAGAGATGCTAAGATTGCAAGTCATGGTGACCTCTTGAGAATCCTTCCCAAACCAGCAGGAGGGATCAATCAACCTTCCAACCTCTTCTGGACAACAAGGCGCATCTCATTCTAGCCAAAGTCTTGGTTGCATTGGGGGAAGCATGTAGTCGGGCATGGGTTCCTTTTTCAAAACGGGAAGAGCCACCCCTGAAGAAGATAAAAAGCCTGCTGAATCAGACCAATGGCACTTGGTCTCCAGCCAGAGGCAGAACCTGGGCACTCATGGGCAGAACCCTTTCACAATACTCTTCTTCTGTCGCCTCTGTGAGCATCCATGGTGCAGAACAGGCTGCCTTTGCCATGTCTCCACAGAGCTCCCCTAGATAGAAATCCTTCAAGTGTTCCGGTGTCCATCCTGAGGCAAAGGAGAGATTCTGGAACCGAACACGGGTAAAATAAAGCCATTCCACTGTCACTTTGTAAAAATATGCCCTCTCCCCTGTTTCTGAGGCTCAAGAGAGCCAAGGTACACAGAGGAGAAATGTAATACAAGATTAGAAGGAAATTTACAAAAGTGCGGAAACATAAAGCATCTGTAGTTGGCTCTGAGGATATCTGAAGCAAAAAGCATCCACCACTCAAGACCATTGGAGAAGGTTTGAGTGAAGTCAGAGCAGAGAGTTGGGGTTTCCTTGGCTGCTGGGTCCATGCCCTTTCCATTGATGGAGCCATGTTTCTTTCTAGCGCCTTCCAAAGAATCTGCTTCCTTTGGCTTGTTGGATTCCACTGGGACGAGGCAGTCAAAGCGTCAAAGGATTCCTGCTTTGCATCCCCAGAGGGGAGAGAAACAGAGGCGCATCCCATGCTCCCTTCTCCCTGGGAAGGAGGAAGTCCCAGTACGTGGGAGAGCCAGAAGGTGGGAGAGGTGTGGGAAATCCGTCGTGCTTCCCTTCCTGGAAGAGACTCGCCTGGTGCCACCGAGCACGGGAGCCAGGGCTGAGTAGGCACTTCCCAGACGGTTAGGCAATCGCTGCCCTGGGCGGAGAATGGGATGCTCCAAAAGCCAAGATGGGGCCCAGAATCATGTGACTGGAGCTCCTTTCCTGGTTTTCCAACCTTTCTCCCGCATGGATGCCGCTGACTCTTGGCCTAATCCCAAAAGCTGGCTGGATACACGCACTGAGGCCCACAAGTAAGTGACCTGTCCCCACCTTGGCAAGAGAGGCAGAGGAGAACTTGATAGAAGTCTCCCACCCATTTCTGCTCTTGGCCCCCCCACCCAATGCTGGCTTCAGCCCCTCCCCACTAGCGCAGGGTGCAAATGAAGTACAGGGATACAGTTCTTGGCAGAAGAGAAATCCAAGAGTCATATAGCTATTTATAAGAGGCCTACCCTCTCTTTACTCCAGTGTTCCTCAATCATGGCAACTTTTAAGATCTGTGGACCAACTCCCAGAATTCTCCAGCCAGCAATCACCGCGGGAGCTGAAGTTCACACATCTTAAAGTGATCAAGATTAAGACATAATATTTTTTCCCTTTAAAACCGTAAGAGGTTTCAGAAGCCTGTCCTGTGTCCACTGCCATAATCACCTTATTTCTGCATGTGAAACAGGGAAGTACAGCAAGCAGAGCGCAGAAACGGACTCTCTACTCCAGGTACTCAGCAGTCAGTTACTAGCCGACCCACACGCGCCCCGTGTCCCTTGGCCCCCATGGCTGCCTCCTCAGAGAACTGCCCCAAGTCTGGCTTACGACATGCAGTCCAACCGAAATGGGGAGACCTTCCTAAAAAGCCAAGAAATCTCAGCCCAGCTCCCCCTGGGGGTTTTCTGCCCCGACAGAAGCACGAGGAGTGGAAAAGTAGGAAATGCATTTTATCTCATACAGGAAGCCGAACACAGAGAACGAAGTGAGGCTTCATTCTGTAGAACAAGGAAATGTATATAAATATCCCCCACGCCGGGCCATGAGTCACACAGGCACACTGATGCATCACTCAGACTGCAGAGCTCCCGTCTCTTCCGCTCCAGCCTTCTCTCTCTAGGGTCACCCTCTCTGGCCTGCCAGTCTCTTCTCCCACCACTGCCAGCCTGCTTTGGGGCGCCAATGCTGGCACCTCGAAGAACTGTCAGCCCACCCATCCCCCCCCAGAAATCCGAATGCAGCTAAGCTTGGGGGTGCCCCCTACGTGGGGGAGGAGGCGGGTGTGGCCATGCCTGCCTTAAGGAAGACACGGCAGAGTCAACCCCACGTGGCCTGCATCACAATGACGTGGCTGGATCGGGCTTTTGGCAAAGGAAAGCGGAAGTGATGCTCACCAGGGCCAGCTACAGGACCCCCCCACCTCCTAAGTGTGGGAGCGGATCCCAGGGGGACCAAGAATGCAGGCTCTGGCCACGGATTCCTATTTGAGAGCAGACTATTGATCTCGGGCGCTCTCACAAAATGGCTAAGAGCACAGGCCTTTCCCGGAAGGCAAATTCGTCCTGCCTGTTAAGTTTCTCCAGCCTTTCAGGATCCGTCCAATCCCCGAGCCAAACTTTGCCCTTTTGCCCCAGAGAAACAGGAGGACCCATCATTTACAACCAATTTTTATTTCGTGGGAATATCTGTGGGCCTCACAAAGGACTCAGAAGCAGACCAGCAAACAAAGATAAGGCTGGTCTGACATCTCACAGACAGACAGATTCCCATTTAATGTTATTTTTAGCAGAAATACGGTCAACCAGAAAGAAGGTTAGGAAACGGTGTGAGCTCTGATATCCTTGAACTAATCTACTAGTCTTTTTTTTTTAATTAAAAATGTTAATAAAATTTCAAATACAGAATGAAAACTAACAATAAATATTTCAAATGAAAAAAGAGGGGAAAGAGCACAGACAAAACTCAAAGAAAAGGGGGATTATAAAGAGGTGACTTCCAGTTTTCTTTTACAGAAGCATAAACAAAAGAGTACAGGCAGTCCTCAACTTACAACAGTTTACTTAGTGACCATTCAAAGTTATAACAGCCTTGAGAAAAGGGACTGAGGATCATTTCTCACACAACCGTTGCAGGATCCCCATAGTCACAAAATCAAAATTCGGGTGTTTGACCACCGACTCAGATTTATGACGGCCGCCGTGTCCCAGGGTCCCACGTGATCCCCTTCTGACAAGCAAAGTCTGTGGGGAAGCCAGATTCATTTAACAACCATGTTACTAACTTAACAACTGCAGTGATTCACTTAACAACTGTAGCAAGAAGTGTCGTAAAATGGGACAAACTCAATTAACAAAGGTCTCACTTAGCAACAGCAATTTTGGGCTTAATTGTGGCCGTAAGTCAAGGACTACCTGTATAAATATAACCTCTTACTCTATGGCTAAGCCTTGTTTACTTTTTGCCTATAAGTATTATTTTTATTCTAACCCTCAAAACCATGCATCGTTTCTGTTTCTATTTCCTGCAGAAAGTCAACAAGGGCTTCCGATCATTGTCCCCTCGTCGGCTTGGCCAGGCCCTGGACGGACGGATGGCGGCTGCTGCCTGCAACCAATGGAACCAGAGAGCCACCCAGCACTTTCCAAGAGCAGGGAAACTGGCTGGGTGTTTTCTGTTGCTGCCTGTTGAACGGCTTTGATCCAGACACTCCATCCCCATATCTTTCACCAAGCTTTTTAAAGAGGTGCCCACTTCAGGATTGCTAAATAAACCCAACTACCCGTGAGGTTGTGATTAGCCTACAGCAGAACGTGCACCAGAAATCTGTCATCCTTTCATCACCCGAATGGATCGATGAGGTAGGGCTGATCGTGGAGACCTCCTCTCCCCACGCAGGGCCTGGCCTGGCTCTGAGGGGGGCCCTCCCACTTGCGTAACAGGGCTGGGCTTCAGAAATCCCAGGGCTGGATGGCAGCACTGATGCCATGAGTGGACCTCACAGTAGTAGTTTTATTCAGAGCACAAGGGGAGCAGAGGAAAAGAGTCAAGGTGGGACATACTTATATCTAGGAACAAGGCAATAGGGAGCATCAGCACACTTGGAGGAAAGGCCTGCACAGGCCAAGTCCATCTCCAGCCACCCCATCTCCAGGCCCTGCATCTGGCGACACCCCTCTTCCTTGAATTCACACACCTGGTTGTATCTTCTCTTCCACAACATCAGCTCATACACTGCTCTCTTCCAAAGGGGCATATATTATTGCCTTTACACAACAGACAAGACAGTGAGATGTCCCATCGATGGACGCCAGCCCACCAGAGCGCAAGCTCACCAGGGTCATCAGTGCTGCCAAGCAAAAGAATATTGCAAGGCTGCTTCTGTGAGAAGGTCCAGAGAGATCAAACACCAGTCAAGGTGCGACACTCTCTTCACAGCTGCGGTGCACAGAACACAGAGCCTGCCTGTTGCTCTCTCTCTGCCAAGATGCAATTTCTTCCAACGCCACAAACCCTGCCTTCCAATTAGAAGGGCAGACCCACAAGCTATTTTGCAGCCTTTCTCAAGCTCTTCACAAACAGCCCCCAGCTGGCTCTGACACTGGTGCTGGTTATCCTCAATGTATGGAAGAGCCTCCAGTCTTCAGGCACACCCTGATTTCCACTTCTTGGACATGCTTCTGAGGTGCTCTGCACATATGTGCAATCAGCCATGGGGCAGTTGGCAGAAGCCTATCATTACACTTCCCAACAAGCGCAGGCAAGCTCCAAGGAGCGCAGCAAAGCATGCCAGCCCGCCTTGCTTCCAACTTCCAGACAGGCACCATGAGCAATTGAATGCCAGATACCAATCTTTGCCCCTTCTAAAGCTTTTCCCCAAGCGTTAGTGGTTCTCTCTTCCAGGCCTGCTCACATCTTATCGCTTTGAAATGTCTTTGACTGCAACTGAAATGCACAGGTCTCCATTTGCCAGTCAAAATGTTTTCCACACATAATCACCAAGAAGAACAAATAGAGCCAAGCTGGCTCAAGGCCCAAAGGAATCATCGCAGAGGTCAGTTTGCATGGCTGCAGAGACCCCGGCAAGGAAGCCAAGGGGCTTAGCAGGTACCTGTATCAATTTCCTCTCAAGTGTCTTGAAAACAGCAATAGGTGCCAAAATTACCGCCTTCCAGGCTGTTCAAATAGACTTCACATTAACAGAACCAGCCGTAAGTGCTTTGCTCAGAGAAGGCGCTGCCACAAAAGAGCCAACATCTCATTTTGGATTTAAGTTGGGCTTGGAAGAGTTCCTTGGGACAGAATCACTTCTCTCCCCCTTTGGCTCACCTCTTTTGGCTGGCCAAGGCCCCAGGCTTCCACCGTCCTCTTCCCCTGCTCATGGGGCCTCTCCCGCGCCCCACCAAGAGACCAGAGACCATCTCCATCAACTCAAGAGCTGTAAAGTTCAACGTGGCAAACCTTCTTTTGCCTCCTGATCTCTTATATCCGAGTTAGTGGGAGAGTGAAGACACCCTCACAGTAGCTGACATGATCCTCAGTCCCGGCCTAGAAAAACCTGGCTTATGGTTTAACTAAGAAGCGGCCGTGCACCGGCCAGGCAAGCAAGCGGTTCAGCGCCTACTCACAAGGCTGCCTCAGCTTTCTGCACATTGGGGGAAGTTCAGTTGTGACCTCGGTGGGTTTGCCTGGGCCTGGCGCTCCTCCTTGCGCTCTTCCCGCATCTCCTCTGGGAGTCCGGCAGCTGCCAAACAGCTTCCAGCAGCTCCTGCCACAAAGGGATTTCCACGGGACGGTCATCGCCGAAGGACTGCCGGGGCCTGGCTAGCCCACCAGACCTTAAGGCCTCCATTATTCCCTGGGAAGGGCGCAAAGGTTTAACCCCCAAAGCATCTCGTGTGAATGGCCTCCGGGTTACCCACAAGCGGTGAACCAGGCAGACAGGAAGCTGGCTTTCCCGACTCCGTAGAAGCAGAAAAACCACCGTAGGGGGATTCTGTCTTTTTAAACACACAGAGAGAGAGAGAGAGAGAGAGAGAGAGAGAGAGAGAGAGAGAGAGAGAGAGAGAGAGAGAGGGAGAGAGAGAGAGAGAGACTCATTTTGGCTGTGACTTTAATCTAAGATCCTAACCTCAATAAAAACTTAACCATTTTCCACAGAAAACTGGGAGCCAGAAAATCTGCATAGGCATGGCTGGGGGTGCCATGTGACTTGGTGGGAGTGACCAAGTTGGCCACACCCACCCAGGTTTGTGGGGACAGAGGAGATGGAGGTGGAGGCGCCGAGACAACTATACCAGAGTGAAGCCGGGTAATCAGCTAGTATTGCTATAAAAACAGCAGTTGTGAATCATTTTGGTGACATTAAGGAAATATAGCTAGCTAACTGAAAATTAAATTCAGGTTGCTACATAGCAGATTGAAGACCAGGAATGGCAAGGGAGCATTCATAGAATGGTTGTGCAGTGGGTAGAATGCAGTACTGTGGACTACCTATGCTGACTGACGGCTGCCAACAGTTCAGCAGTTTGATTCTCACAGGAATAAAGCTGATTCAGCCTCCCATTCTTCCAACAGTAAAAGGAGGATCCAGATTGTTGGGGGCAATATGCTGACTTTGTAAACTGCTTAGAGGACTGTAAAGCACTGTGAAATGGTATATAGATTTCAGTGCTATTGCTACTTAGTGGGCAGTGGTGGGATTCAAATTTTTTACTACTGGTTCTATGGGCATGGCTTGATGGGCGTGGCTATGTGGTCATGTGAATGGGTGGGCCATTGCAGCCCCACGTACCGTTTCTTGCCTAGAAAGCCACGCGGAAGCCTCCTGACAGCCAAATAGGGGCATGGGGGGTGGCACCGCACCCCTTGTGCCTCGTATTTGGCCTAGAAAACCTCTCTGAAGTATCCTGGCAGCCAAATAAGGGTGCGTGGAGACTCCTGGAAGGGGCAGGGAGTGGAGGGGCAGGGAGCGGAGGGGCAGGCCACTCAGAGGTGGTATTTTCTGGTTCTCCGAACCAATCAAAATTATCGCTAGTGGTTCTCCTGAACCTGTTAGAACTGGATGAATACCACCTCTGATAGTGGGATATTAATGTGAATGTTTACCTGTATTATCTGTATTAATTTTATGCTTTTGATATGGTCAGATGACTAAATCAATATTCTATTTTTGTACAAATTTGAATGGAGAAACAAACCCTTGAAAAATATCATAATGTATAATGCCAATCCTAGAAGCCTTTTGAGTCAAAACAGGAGAATTACAGTATTTCATTGAGAGAATAGGTATAGTATGTATAATAGCTGGTGGATTTAGAAGGAATAAGTGGATTATTTATTTATTTATAAATTTATATCCCATCCAAATAAAAAAAATTATACATGGCAATATCTAACCAGTGTAAACTAACACTTGAAATATATAATAACCACCTGATTAAAAAAATAGACGATTTGAGATATTGAAATAAATCTTATAGTCATGCCAAGACAGGTATCTATAATAACAGTGAATTTCAGTTATCTTTACATAATTTAGGTATATTCATGATCAAGCCATCACAAAAAATGACTAATTTTTAGGTGCACCAAATTTACATGCTTTAGAACAGCTGGCAGTGGTAAACTATGTGCAAAAGAATTAATGGTCAGGACTTAAAGCAAGAACAAATAATCAGAGCATTTTAGCTTCTCATGACATTCTATTATAGTTGTCAAAATGTTTAGCCATTTGGAGAAAAATACTTTAATTGCACAATTATTATATAGTGAGTTCAGCAGAACCATGTGGCTCCAGAGTGAGTTTCAGCTCTCTTTATTTTATGGTAACGAAACAGGAACAAGGCAACAAATACAGGGAATCCCGAATATATACAGTTTGGGATTCCTGCGCTGGCTTGCCATTGGGTGGTTGAAGTAGCTGATCTGAAAGTAGATTGGACCTAAACGCTGTTCTGCTATTGGTCCTAAGCTCTAGCTCCCTATTGGAGGAATCTGGAAACCATCGACTATTGTCTGGGAGCCTGAAGCTCCGCCAAGCTAATCCCATTTACTCAATACACAACACTCCTCCCCCCTAAGTCCAGCCCACCCAGCACACATAGTCTTTAAGATATGTTGGTCACTGCTGTACCCGAGCAGACAGGCAAGGCTCGGTCCCTGGTGGGGGTTTGGCCTCTGTCCCCACTGGGGGAAAGGCCGGCGCCCAGTCAGCGCTTGCCGTTTCAGCTGCTGGCGCGTCCACGACTTCCTCGGTCGGCTCTATCTCCGGCCGGTCTAGGCAGCACCGGTTCTTGCTCTGGCTCTGAGGAGCGAGGTGGCACTAGTTCCTGCTTCAACTCCGGGGAATACGGCAGCTCCAACGGCTCAGCCTCTACCTCCTGGGGGAGGGCCGCACTTTCGGGGATTACTCTCTGCCTCAACTGGTCTATGTGTCATTCCCAAATAGCCCCCCGCTCCATGGAAACCTCATAAGATGTGGCCCCCTTGACCCATACCACCTAGGCTGGCACCCAGGCTGGCCCCGTGCCGTGATTCTTGGCATACACTGGGTCTCCGGGGAAAAAACCCCTTGGTACTCCCCTCTCCATGGTGCCCGGCCACAGGAGAGGCACCCGGTCTGGGTGCAGCCTATCCAGCAAGGTGATGAGCTTTCGGCCCATGAGCAACTCTGCGGGGCTATACCCCATTGCGGTGCAGGGAGTGGTATGTTGGGCAATTAAGAACTGGGCTAATTGGTATTGTAAGTGCCCATCCCCCAGCCGCTTGAGTCCCTCTGTAGCCGTGTGCACCATACGTTCGGCCTGGCCTTTGGTGGCGGGGTGAAATGGTGCATAGAGTATGTGCTGGATACCATACTTCGTGGTGAACTCCTGGAACTCCCTGGAAGTGAAAGCTGTGCCATTGTCTGAAACAAGTGTATCCGGT
>JANHGC010004369.1:26461-36845 GCA_027560395.1 Boaedon fuliginosus | reverse complement strand
CCCGCCCCCGCCCCCCCCCCCCCCCAGCAATTTGTATGGAGCCCAGAGTAACTTTCATGTGAGATGGGCAACTACACAAATAAGATAAATATACAAATACACAGACTGGTTGCATGTGGCTTGCACGTACTAACTAAGCAGTCACCTCTTCTTTCAAACTCTTCGTTTTTCTAGCTTCAAATGTAGCTTGCCCTGTTTTTTAAATGAACCACATGAACTAAGTGGATCAGATTTTTTTAGTGTGATGATACCTGATTATGTCTTGATTGCATCTGTGTTTGATTTTGATGAAGGTGTTTCTTCCTTATGAAAGTTCTAGCACGGTATGAGAGAAATGTATTATAGTAACCATGCTGCTTTCAAAACATGCTTAAACTAGCCACTTCTTTTTAATAAAAAATCAACCATAAATGTTCACAGTTTATCATAGCTAGTTGCCCTGAAACTCTAAACAATAGGATTTTTTTTGAAAAAAAGTTTAATTTAAGCAACATTTTAATATAGCTTAGGTGATCTAAAAGGTAATTGGAACTTAAACAGTGTCACTATCAGCTAACCTAGAGGAAATATTGCAATAGCATAGTAATATAGAAATAATAGCAATCAAGTAGAATATAGGATAGAGATAATAGCAAGCACTTGCTTACAGATTTGTAAATTTCACATTTCACATTTCAATTTCATATTTTTCAAAATAACTCCACAACTCTTATAGAGTGTCCAAGGTCCATTGCTTGGACAATCAACGGCAAATTTATCAACTGTTTAAAATGCTCAAAAGTCTTATTTCACGTACTTATTCAATATCTAAAGCTCTGCTATGACTGGGACTAGGTTGCCTTGTACAGGCATTAAAACTTTGTTATCTTAGATTTTGGCTGAGTTGAACCTTCTTGATCTGTCCCACCCTGCTAGACAAGTTGTTATTTACTCTAAAAAGACTAATTCTGGCTTGGCATACTGTAGTCTTTCCTTGCCAGCATTGTCTGCTTCAGGCTTTGGTAAAACCTTGGCTGAACTGAAGCAGCGAATTTGGGATTCAGATACCCAAAATGATAGAGGCAACGTCAGCCACTCCATTTATAGCAGAATTTCCTTCTCTCCCTGGACTGTTTCTTGGTATTTCTTCCAAATTTCATACGCCCCTCATAAAAAAACTCTGGTGGTGGTCCCTATTAGGACAACCCCAAGTAAATACACCAGCCTGTCCTGTGACAGGTGTGTGGTTGAATCTGTTTCCAGTGTGCTTTGAAATTGTCAGTACTACACCCCATAGGTGTAAAATTTAGTATTTCCAATAATTAGCAATTTAAATTGCCTTTGCAATCAGGAGATCATTTCCCTCTATTAGATGGCCATTCCTCAGAGACCTCCCAGAAGGTGGCAAAATTTCTCTTAGAAGCCGTCTGAGCCTCATGTTATTGTTAGGCATTAACTGTTCCAGAGTTTTCTCATAGTGTTTATTGTTGGTCCTGTGTTTGGTCTTCTCGTAGTGTTTATTATATTTACCATATTGTTGGTCTTTTTCTTGTGTTTGGTCTGGACCATAAATAATCCAATTGTTTTTTGTCAAACATAGTTTATTTGATCCTTGAGAGGGCAGAATATGATTTGCATATGCAGCATCTTCTGAATTTGCTTACATCGTCCTCCCTTTTCTATTCACCTGCTAAGGCCTATTTCAGAATAAGAAAACTTCTTTCCTTTCGTTCAGTGTATGGCCTTTCCTTCTGGGTGACGTTTTGTAGTGATTGACCAGCTAAATTAATTCAAGAGACAATCTCCTTTTCACTTCAGTAAAGAAGATAGCAGAGAAAAGCTCATAAACACACTAAATCCACACTTTATGTAAAAATCGGCACCTTCTCTATCACAGTTGTGAAAAATGGCAACAACTAGAGGCAACGGCAGCTGTTGCTGACTGAGATAAATGAGGCTGAAGACAAGCAGCCAATTTTACAAGAGCTGAGAGGAGTTTGAAAAAGGCTGGGCTTTCTGTGGTCTATCCGTATATTTGTCCCAAATTTCTTTTGCCTTAGTTAGGTAGAACTGATCTTTGAAATTATGCATAAACCTGCCAAGTATGATTAATGGAACAGCGGTGGGAGGCATGAGAGAGAGAGAGAGAGAGAGAGAGAGAGAAGACTTTAATCTTGATGTCTTCTGAATTGAGAGGAAAGTGACTGGAGCTGCTGGCTTTTTCCTCTCTGCATTTTTCCACTCTTCCCCCTATTTCCTTTGTAGAATCCTTCTTCTCTAATTAATTACTGCAGATCCAGGAAGTTTTGGGCAGAAGGAGAACAGGCAGGAAACGGGAAGAAGGATGGGAGGAGGAGACACAGCCATCTTAGAATGTATCTTTGGCTTCAAATGTGATAGCCAACTGCATTCCAGTTTCTAGCTTCCTCCAAATAATTTTATTATAATGATTATATTTTCATCCTGCTAAATGTCTTTAACCGATAGTATGTGGAGGGTGAAGGAAGCTGATCTTAAAGAAGGGGCTTTGGCCAGGAAACACTGTCCTGGTCTCTCCTTTCAATAACCATCTGAGGGGTACCCAAGTAGACATATTCCTCACCTTGTTCCTTTTTTTCTCACAATGCTATACTTTTCATTCTTTGTTTGCTTCAAAGGACTCTTTCTCCCCTCAAAGCAGGAAAGATGTTCAGGTACTGACAGCAGATGAACAGCCCAAGAAAAGAGGTTGAGAAAGTTTTGTGCTTTCAGATGTGAGCTCAAGAGTTTTCTTGCCTGATGCAATTTCTGGCAATGTTTTTCTGGCTTCCACTCAAGGTTTCATGGTATTATGGGTTATAATCAAGTAAGAGAGATAATAATCCACGTAAGTATTGTTTCACCGCAAAGCAGGCATTCCATTGCATGGAGATAATCAAATGATACTCTAGATGTAATAAAGCTATTAGCCTTTATGTGCATGTTGGGAGGTGGGAAATCCCAAAGCACATATAAAATATAGACATTTGATTTTAGCAGAAGTAATATTGCAAAAAAGTCTTGTTCTTCCCTGATGATTGCTTGTTACTTCAGAAAAGTCAACTGCCCCCATTTTTCCCATCAGAAAGTCTAGAAATCCTAGGAATGTACAGAATACATGTGGGAATTCAGATAAACAAGTTTTTGATAAGTCTATTCCAAAATAAGGTATTGCCTGATGAAAAGTGATTGCAGGGCTTTCTGATTCAAAATCTGACTGATTTTGCATCCTCTCTGAAATGTGAGAAGAAGAGGAATGTTCCTAGCAAAGATCAAAGAGAAACACCTTTGCCTTGCCATGGATGAAAGCAATGAATGGAGTCTGCTGTAATACATCATTTTCAGATAGGATGATTACTACAGTGCAGCTTTAAGTAGAAGAAAATGTGTAACATTCATGTGTATTTGGAAATTGTGTGAAATAAAGTCATTGTTGTGTTTAAGCAAAAACTCTTAAGAGAAGTTGCATGGATATATGTATAAAGAAAACTACTAGAAATAGTTTGGAATGGAAATAGTTTGAAATATCCTGTAAATTGCATAGAACGTATTAATGTATGCAAGGCTGTGTTCAAAATCAGTATGACCACAACTTTGTATTTTCCAAGGTTTTATTCATAGACTGAGAAAATAAAACAAAATAATGTGTGAATTTGTACAGGACTGTCACAATTTGGAGTTATTAACATTCCAAGCAAAGATCGAGACATTTCAGAATTTTGGGTAAGCATGGGGAAAAGAAGTATGAATAATTCATTTTTCCACTTGTGATTCCTCATGGCATCCGGCTAGGTGAGTTGATTCAATACACTTGTAAGCAACATGATAAGTTCAAATCAATTTTGTGCTGTTGCCTGCACTCCAAATTCTGAATAGCACAAGTATCAACACAGGATGCTCCTCTCTGAATACAGATTTACAACCTTGGTATAAACTGCTTTCCCAAATCTGAATTTCTCAAATGAAATCAAACACATCTAGAGGATGATGGATTTATTGTTTTGGAATTCATCAAAATAACTTTATTAGGTAGTAGTATTGGTGTGTGATGATATAAATACTTATATAGATGAATATTACTTCATTGTGGAGGCAGAATTTAATAGGGAAAACTCTCTTAAGATGTTCAAAAGGGCAGTAAATTGTCTTTTGTTCAGCTTATTTGTCTTTTGTCCAGCTTATTCTTATTAGTAATATTTACAAGTAGCTTCTTTCCAAAAATATCCCAAGGAAGCCCAGTGCAATTTATAGGAGCAAAAACCATGGGACTGTGTTCCATAAAATCATATAGTGAAACATTATAGCCTAAATGATAAAAGAATAAAGCCAATTTTTTGCTATAAAACAATTAAAATTCTTCGGCAGTTTTCCTGAAAATGTCAGGATGAACAATCAGATCTTAAACTGTATTTAAGTGCAGAAACGAGCATCATGTCCTCTATAAATAATCACAATACTTCCACCAAGAAGTCCCTGCTGTCAGTTGGGAGACATTAGAAGAATCTGCTTTGCGTCTTACATCCTTTAGGGATTTGGGAGTTACAGTCAATGAAGTTAAACCTGATAGTTCTCCAACCTGCAAGAACACTCTTTAAAAATCATATCTAAGGATACTCCTATTTAGATCTTATTACAATAATTTGTAAGAACCAAATAATCCAACTCTTGAGTATGGAAAAATGTCCTAAATGTCTGGGTTTGCATGACTCCAAAAATCAGTTTGGATCTTTTAATATATTACATATATTATTTTAAAAGTAATTGCATATAGAATCAAATGGCTGATAACAACTGGAGGAAAGATTCCTTTTAGATCATTTTTTCCTCCTGCTGAAATAAAAATCTTTCCATTTCTCTTGTTTTGACCTTTCTTCCCTACCCTTGACATCACTTCTGTTGTAAGTCCTGAAACCTAGGTGGGCAGATTGCCAACAGGGATACATCCTTACTGCTGCTCACCCAAATCTCAGTGATGCATGTTAGATCTGCACCTTCATCCATTATCATAGATGGGAAGAAATCTTCCACTATCAGTTTCCTGGGTCTAATTAACAAAATCCTAATTGCCAGAATAAAACTGTGCCCTAATGATAATGATTACCAGTGTACTTCCAGGTATAATTCGAGCTGCCGGTATTAATTCTGAAGCCCTCTATGGTGCATTGCCAGTTTTTTTGCAGGATCGGCTACCCCTAATTATGCATTCTACCCAGGAATATCTAACTGGTGAAATGCTCTGGGTCCCATTGTGTAGGTGAGTGCTTTTCAGCCTTAGCCACTTTAAGATGGGGGATTTCAACTGCCTGGGTGGGGAATTCTGGAAGTTGAAGTCCACTCATCTTAAAATCATCAAGACTGAGAAACACTAGATTAGTTTGTCTAGTGGGATCCAAGAAATATCCCTTCTCTCTTGCTGTTCTCATTCTTTGGAACATCACGGCCTTAAGATTTTACTCTGTCTGCCTTCGGAAAGCATTCAAGAGCTATTCTGTTCCTCAGGCATTGGCTCTGAGAGCCATCTGGCCCATTGGATGAGATTTATTTATTCACTGCATACATGTTGAGTTTTCCTGGCATTTTATGTATTTGTACTTGTCTGTTTTGGGTTATGTTTTTAAGGATTTTTTCTATTCTTTTTGTTTTTATCGAGTCACCGTTTATTAATGATATAGGCATTCTGAGTGAGCTAAATCAACTAAGTAAATAAAATTACAGTAATGCTAACTAAAGGAGTAGCCTGAATAACTTCTTAGGAAAAGGAAAGTGTGAGCTAGGACTTGCAATTTATTGGGAGAGCATCTAATTATGGGGAAAGCTATATAAAATATATGAATGAAGGCAAATATACATGTCCCAGGATAATGTTGCAGGAGCCAGTGTGGGTCAGTCACCAAGACTAGAGGTAGAGAGATGTTTCCTAAACGTGGGCTCCAGCAGGAGTTCAAAAGCTCAGAGGACAAAACCTCTGTTCCCAGGGACCGATCCAGGTTGGATCCTACATAAAATAACATTGGAAGGGATCTTGGAGGTCTTCTAGTCCAACCCCCTGCTCAAGCAGCAGACCCTATACTATTGCAGACAAATGGCTGTTCAGTCTCTTCTTAAAAGCCTCCAAAGATGGAGCACCCACCAGTTCTGGAGACAAGCCGCTCCACTGGTTGATTGTACTGATAGGAAGTTTCTCCTTAATTCTGGGTTATCTCTCTTTGATAAGAGAGCTGTGGAGAATATGGTGGCGGGTTTTTTTTTTTGTAATTTGAATATGTTACATTATTTTTAAAATCATCTATCTTTAGCCTAATTACACTTACCTGGCAGTTCTACTGGACTTAACTGTGCATATTTGTCCAAAACATTTCATACATTAAATGTGACGCGTGAATTTATTTGCGGAGAAATCTGGCTCAAAATGGATCCTCAACTCACATCCACAGCTATTTAAAAACATGCACCTGCCTGCCACATTTTATGAGATCTGTTTAAACACAGCAGCCATGTACAACATGAATCAGTCCAGAGGGAATATATGGAATTTACACAGGACTGAGAATAGCTATTCTTGAGCAATCTGACCCTTGTGAAGTCCAGTGGGAATGGTTTAAAATGCATTCCACAACCAATATATAGTTTCCCTTTGTTTTTTACATGTCTCCAAATTCCAAGTCAAGTCAAGCATTCAAAACTAATGTGTTTAAGAAGGCATATTTTAGAATGACATTCATTTATAAATGCATCAATAAATATGTTAGAGAAAATGCTTTAAAAATATTTATCTCTTCCCTTGACCGGGGAAAAGAGGCGGGGTATAAGACTAATAAAATAAATTAAAATAAATAAATCTACACATTTATATTTGGCCCCTGTGCAAATTATTTAAACATTCTTGCAGTGCTGTGGAACACAAAAACATGGAGATAGAGATGCAAGACGTGATATGAACTGGAAATCAAATGATTCATTCACTCTTACAAGCAGCACGTTTCTAAATGGATCTCCAGGGCCTGACGAGCTATTCCTGTCTGAGCTGGTTTTCACCCAAAGAGTTTCACTACCATAAGGCTATTTTCAATGGCTGATCAGCCTCCTACTTCAAAATAAATTGTGTATATTTAAGAAATGCTATTTGCTCTTCTACTCTGTATCCATTTCTTCTTCATTTTCATTGATTTCCCCCTTATTTTTTAAATTCTCTACATACAGTATTTAATGTCTTTTAAGGCACATTGGTAGTAACCCAAATAATATGGCTTCTGACCCTGAGAATGGTTAACTATAATCCTAAATAAGTCTGATGGATTGAACTAGGGTAAGTGAGATAGTGATATTCGCCACATTTTCTACAACTAAATATAATATACTGTAACTATAGCAAGAGAAGCAGTAGATAAATTTAATAAATAAATAGCTTTTATACCGTATGATTCTAGAACATTAGTATGGTACTCTTCCTGTACTGCTTTATAAAATATACAGAAACTCTTTGTTTCCAAGATGTTGTTATCCCTACATTTAATTGGTTTTATATGTCCGATTAAGGCCCTGCTTTATAAATGAAATGGAATGGACCAGACACAATATAGGCAGAATATGTTTCTTAGTATATTACAAAGAAGGCTAAAGAAATACAATATCTACCATTTTTTCTTTTCTCTTTCTTTCATGTTTTCTCCTGATTCCACATTTTTCTGAGATAAGTAATAACATCATGCACAGAAATCAATTTAAATACTGATTTTTCACTGAGGATAAGTGCATCCTTTTCATGGCAATTCCAATATTTTGTCCAATATTGAAATTAAGTATCAGGATCTGTTCGACAAAAGGCCAAGATCATCAATTTTCTGGCTCTAGCAAGTGTTCAGTGCTTTTTTAATGTATTTGCAAAACATTTAGGGCTGATACCGCGGATATTTTGGAAGTTCTTTGATTTAAATAAGAACTTGCAAAAGAGCACAGCATTACAGTTTGTTATAGGATTACAGCTTGATTGACTCAATGAAAAAAAGGTTTAACCCAAACTGATTTTTAAAAAAGATCTTCCTCTTCCTGGTTTTGCTGCTTACTGCTTAGGTCCAAACTGTTGTATGGTGCTATAATTGTAAACTGCCAATGAGGCTGTAAAATGCAGTTTTATCTTCATTTCTCAGCTCTTAAAAATAAAACACACTGGAAATAATGTTGAGGTTTGACGAAGGAAGGAAGATTTGCTTTCTGCCTGTAGTAAGAATAAAATATCTTCAGAAGGCAGTTTCACTTGGGGTGTTTCCTACATGTAAGAGGTGCAGATTTTCTCACGGGAGCAAAAATACCAAAATAGGTTCACCAGAAGAATTCAACCTGAGCTAGAAATATTCTCTTTTATTGGTACTCATCACACCTGGTGCAATGGGTATCCCTGCTCACCGAGTGCCAAGGGCAGGAGGACGTGAGGAATGCAGTGGTGTTGGGGGCTTCCCAGACATTAAACCGTGTGGTGGGCAAGAGGGATCATACATCTGATCCAGCAATGATGTACCTAGACTGCACTTCTAATTTTATGAGGATTAACTGTGGATCTTGCCTTCCCACGGAGTTGTCTTTTAGGCAAACTGGTGGTGAAGAGAATGCATCAGTGGGAAAAACCAGAGGAAGGAGGCGGTATGAACGTGGTAGCTTTTGGAATGGAGATTTGCTTGCATCCAGAGGTTGTGGGGGCGCCAACAGTGGATGTTTTGAAGAAGAGACTGGACAGCCATTTGTCCAGAATGTCTAGGGTCTCCTGCTCAAGCAGAGGGTTGGACTAGAAGACCTCCAAGGTACCTTCCAACCCTGTTATTCTATGTTCTACAACTCTGTTTAAGTCTTCCAATTGGGATTCTGCAACTTTGATACTTGTTACTGGATCAGGGAACCAAACTATATACCAACAAGCACATCATTTAATTAAGACCAATAATGTATGATCAAGAACAGCAGCAAACAAAACAAAAAACTGCAGGCATACAGATCGGATGTGCACCGGTGCTATTTGCTCACAGAGTGCATTCCTTCTAGCTGCTGTTTTCTCCTAAAGTTGGGGAAAGTATCAAATAATATCTTTCAAGGAAAATAGTTTGAGGGCTATTTTGCCAGGAAACAGCTTTTCAATATATTGCTTTAATAGAGAAAGCAGCAAAACAAACACCAGATTCAAAGAACAGAATTGACTTTTTGGGGGGGGGATAAGCCCCCCCAAAATGCAAACATGTTGAAATAAATGAATATAAAGCAAAAAGCTCAAGTCTTAAAAAACAAATTAAACTTGGATAAAATTTTCCCCAACGTTAGAAGCCCATTAAACTCAACCCAGCATTATTTATACCTTGATGGATACCAAATTTTAGGAATACAATTTAACATTATATGTCATATGTCCCCACAAAATTCCATGAACAACTATTAAACCCAAACAGCTTTCCATTCAAAAAATAGAGTGAATGAAAGTTCTTATTAGACTATTCTTGGTTAGACTAAATTTTAGATTACTGCAATTTAATTTATGCAGGACTGTCCTTGAAGATGATACAGTGGGCACAGAATATGGGGGACCATTTGCTGATCAGTATTAGCTGATTTGGCAAAATAACCCCAGATCTGGAGCAACTGAATTAACTGCCAGTAACGTCTGGGACCATTTCAAGGTACTGATGATTACGTATAAATGCCTTTTACAGCTAGTGCTCTGGTTACCTCTGGAAATGTCTTCATGTAGAATCTGCTTATTTGCTTACCAAATCAAAAAAGATCTGGATTTGGGACATCGACTTCCCCTATCTTTGAAACAACTTGTCCCCCAAATTCAGATGTGCCCCTGTCCTGATGGCCTTTTGCACAAGGGTGAAAGAAGTCCTCTTTAGAATAGAGAGACAATAGAAACCAGCAGACTGTGAGCTCTCGTCCCATCTTAGGTGTGAAAGGGTGCTGCTGGTCACTCTCAATTCATAATATCAGGCTCGGGTGACAAGTTGGTCGGTCAATTCCTGTCACAATCAATGAATCCATGTTTAGTTGATCCTGCACTTGCAGGAAAACACTAGGAGAAAAAAAGTCTTCCTAAAGGTTTTCAGAAGCAACAGTGCTTGCTAAAAACTTTTATTAGTAGTATTTATTAGTTTTTAATGGGCTTGACTTTATGAGTATTTTATAGAGGATTTATTGCCTTTGCAGCAATCTGCTTAGAAATATGAGACTTGGTGGCCTACAAATTACAGAATAACCGAGTTGGAAGGGCTCTTGGAGGTCATCTAGAGTTCTAGACCAACCCCCTGCGCAAGCAGGAGATCTTTTACCATTTGAGACAAATGGTTGTCCAATCTCTTCTTTAAAATCTCCAGTGTTGGAGCAGCCACAACTTTTGGAGGCAAGCCAT
>JANHGC010004369.1:13600-24761 GCA_027560395.1 Boaedon fuliginosus | reverse complement strand
AAACAGACTAGCTGCCTCAGGAATTCTGGGAGTTGAAGTCCACAGGTCGTAAAGGGGCCATACTTGCCCACCCCTAGACTAAGATCCACTGCAAACAAAGAATTTGAGAAATCTAGACCCATGGAGTCAAGAGCTCTGTGGAAAAAAACCTTGCTTGGCCTTTTCAAGGGATTGTGTCTTCATTTCAGTATGCCAACTTTTCAGTTTACACATTACAAGGCTGTCTCTTTAAGCCTTCCATCAAGCAAGTGGTAAAATCCTGGGAGGAGCGATTTGGCTATATAGACACAAAAGCTTTCATTGCACTCTGAGTTTGTTGGAACAAAATGCCCCCTGGAAGGTAATTACTAGCTTATTGTGTCTCTTTGGCAAGATAGCAAATTTAATATTCTTAGGTCTGATCATTTTTTCTTTAAATATGCTAGTTAATACAGGTAACAAGAATCAGTTTGTTTTCTTTAGCTTCTTTTAAAAGTTGGTCTTAGTTGTCAAATATGCTGGAGCAGCATTGGTTCTGCCATATGATATTGCCTGTTTCTCCATTCTGGTAACTGCTTTAATGAAAGATGGACCGAAGGCAATTTGATTCTTACAGCAGCATCTTTTTTTCCCCAGGTTGCCTGAAGGCCTGAAAAAAATGAGCTCCTTTCATGAATAGTTAAGAGCTTATGGAAGATCTGAAATACGTAATTGCTAAAGTGTGCACCGTTGTTGTAATTAACTGCTGCTTTATCATGCCTAATGAATTTTATCAGCCATGATGGCAAAGCCAGAGCTTTGATTCTCAGAAAATTAATGGGAGAAACAGTCTCTCAAAAGACAGACGAAGGAGGAAAACAAAGAGGATCAGGTTACAGCTCTAAGTATTATTGCATTGCTGTAATGTTCAGACGTATTTAAAAAACCCTCCATTCTGTATCTATAAAATAATAAACATGTGAAGGAAAAGTGTGGGCTAAATGTTTTTGATAGGCTAGTTTTCTCTATGTAAGAGGGGTTTTTTTATGTAAGAAAAATTTGACAACCTGCTTAGCCAACAAGATTTGCATACAAGTAGTCCTTGACTTATGATCATTCGTTTAGTGACTGTTTGAAATTATGACTGATCTCCCTGGGTGTATTTATAATCCAAAGTTCTGACAATGCAGCCTCACCCGGTTGCACTTTGGGGCACTCAGCAACTGGCCTGTGTTAACAGCTGTTTGCAGCAGGCTGCCATTACAATGACCGTGTTTTATGATGTTTTTGCAAAAACCAGCATTTATTTGGGTTTGTGGTTGCTTTTTGGCAAAAGCACCGTGTAGCAAACCCTGCGTTCATTTAATGACCACATTGTTTGCTTAACCGCAGCATTTGCTTAATTGACGCTGTGAAAAAAGTTGCAAAATCGAGTTGATCATATGAGATGATCTGACTTACGACCATGATGGGCAGGCACCATTATGGTCATAACTCAAGAACTACCTGTATTTTGTTTTTGTTTTTTTTATGCTGCTTAACTCTGAATTGCAAAGAAATAAAATTGTATTTTTAGATAGATGCCTAAATCAAGAATATGCTCCACAGACATCTTCAAAATGACCACCTTTTCTGCACACACAAGATATATGCATCACACTAAGTCAAAATGTGGTTGGTTTGTGGCTTAGCACACTGTGTTACGCCAGCCGTTGTGATACACAAGGCATGGTTTGTGACAGTGTGAACTCAGCCCCTGTAAATCAGTGAACATATGACCAGAGGGGCAGTTTCATAGTCATAGTGCTGCTTGATACTGCACTGGTGAGACCACCCTTGGAATACTTCGTCCAGTTCTGGTCACCATGATACAAAAAAGATATTGAGACCCTAAAAATAGTGCAGAGAAGAGCAACAAAGATGATTAGGGCTCTGGAGGCTAAACTATACAGTGAATGATAGAGGGAACTAGGGAGTTCTCTCCATCCTTTGTCTAGTCCAATGAAGAGAAGAACTGAGGGTGATGCGATAGCAATCATCTAGTACTTAAGGGGCTGACACAGAGAAGATGGGGTCAACCTATTCTCCAAAGCACCTGAGGGCAGGACAAGACATAACAGATGGAAGTTCATTAAAAAAATTCCAATCTAGATCTAAACAGAAATTTCCTGATGGTGAGAATAATTATTCAGTTGAATGATTTGCCTCTAGAAGTTATGGGTTGGAGGTTTTCAAGGAGAGAATGGGCAGCCATTTTGTTCAGAATGCATGAGCAGGGATCGATTAGAAGACCTTCCAACCCTGTTATTCTATCTTCTAAATCACAGGTGTCAAACTTGCCGTGTCACATTGCCGTCATGTGACATTTCACATTTTCCCCCTTCACAGAGCTGGGATGGGCGTGGCCTGCGCGTGACACATCCGGCCCGTGGGCCACCAGTTTGACACCCCTGTTCTATATCAAGATAAATGCACATCACAGCTTACTATAATGTTTGAGACCAGCAATTATCCAAGAAAAGGCTTGAATCTATGTGCATCTATGTGTTTGTTCCTCAGCTTAATGGGAAGATGTTCAATCCATTCTTTTTCTTTCTGCAGGACAACATCTCCTGAAGAAGATAAGCTAATCCCAGACACTGCTTTCCATATCGCTGAAGAACCACAGGACAAGGGAAGTTTCATTTTCCCTCCGTGAGGGAATTTTCGCTGGCAAGCTGTTGAAAAAATATATTCTTTTCCCATGGATAAAATTCTCACATTGTCTCAAGATATCTGGGAACTTCTATACCGCCTGAGGATGAAGATCAAGTATGCCATTCTTCTGGTCTTTGTGGTAGCCCTTGTCATAATTGAGAAGGAGAACAACATCATCTCAAGGTAGGGGGGAAGGAAAAGAGGCTGTGCTGGAAAAGAGGCTTTCTTGGTCTTCTTCTCTGGCCTTCAGGCTGCACATTGTATCTTACCGAGCTTGCCAGTCCCAACTTGCTACCACCAGTTCACCAGTCTTTTGGAGCCAGGTAAATATTAACGTTTCCCAGTCTGAATTAAGTTGCACCTTTATTCATGATTGCAGCCAGATGACTCTCTTAAGCATGGACTGAGATCAATCATCAGTCAATAATGCTTTATTCCTAAGGCCAAAGGGAATGAATATGAATACACACAGACTCACTAACCAACAAATAAAATATAAATGGAATATAATATAGAAGCTGAATAAATTGTTAAATCATTTATGATATCAGGACTGAATGCTTAGGATATTTATACAATCAGGAGCAATAATAATTAATGTATTCTAATTAAAAATAAGTATAGGAAGAGTATTTTCTTGCTACTACTGACATACATTAAAGAATCAGTTTATAAGGCTACAGCTGGTCCGTGTAGGGCAATCTTTGAGAATGGCAATCATCATTGCATATAAACAAGGTTGGAAAGCTTCAGAATGTCTTAAAATGTTGGCAGGATCTTTTGAGAGGTTATCAGGTTTCAACTGAAGAATTAGGTACTATACAATCCCACTAAAAGCAACAATTTGTTGCTATCTCTTTTGCTTAGCAGTGTGTTAAATATATTGAATTTCATGTATAATCTGGGCCACATTCATTGTGATAAGAGCCCACACATCTATAGCCATCTTACTGTAAATGAAACATCATCCTAAGCCAGTGTTTCTCAACCTTGGCAACTTTGTGGACTCCAATTCCCAGAATTCCTCAGCCAGGAAGGTTGCCAAGACTGAAAAACACTTAGATGGACACTTTTACTTACTTTTCCACCAGGCTTAGGACAAGTATGATGAGCTTTGCTGAAGTTCATTTGAGATCCTGAGAAAATCAACACAACCATTGAGTCCTATGGCCAATTTTGTGTCCCAGCTAAGAGCTACTGTGGACAATATCTATTTCCTTGATAATCCTTTGAACCACCATTTTGCAAAAACAGAATCCAGGTTCAGAGGATAAGGACCAAATCAATACTGTAAGTATCCTTTTATTGAAATTAAAGAACGTTTGCTCCTTCACTTACTGTGGACCTTGATAGACTCTCAGCTCCAAATTCACGGCATATAGTATATTGGTGAGGCCCAAGCTGTGTGAGTGTTCCCAATGTATTTTATATGTAGGCAAGTGTACTAGGGAGTAGTACAGTTACAAGGCCAAAAAATTAGAGAAACCACATTCAGTCTGCATTTTCTTGCCAAAGTCTTGGCTTTTGGTCTGGATTCCAAAGCCAACCAAAGATTACTTTCCAGGGGATGATATTACCTATCCACACTAACTGAATTCCTGGATATAGAAAGGATGAATGTGATCCTTAGATCACTCTTTCTCACCCTGGGTACCTTAAGTTGTATAGACTTCAACTCCCAGAATCCCCCAGCCAGCATGCTGATTGGGGATTTCTGGGAATTGAAGTAAAATAGCCAAGGTTGAGAAACACCAATCTAACTCTAGGAAGTGCTAGGTTTCTTGCGGGCCAGAGAAATTCTGTGGCAGATGGCCCAGTCGTTCCTCAGTAGATGATTGAAAGGGGAAGGTGATTCTGAAGATGGAAGAGAAGAATCTGGCTTGGATTAAGAAACCCGTTCTATCCATCTCAGAGTAACATGCCTGGTGTCTCTTCAAATAACACTGCTGCTCTTGGTCCTGATGATCGTATTCTTTCCTTTTGCAGGGTTTCAGACAAACTGAAGCAGTCTCCACAGTCTCTGCCAGAAGCCAACAGCACTGATTCTGGGTTGATGCCGCCAGAGAATGGCTCCCTCTTGTCACTCAGCGCACTGGACCTGGCCTTCTCCCAGCTTAAGCACCGGTTGCAGAATATCACTTTGCAGCTTGGTGGCACTCTGCTGGCCCCCACTAAAAGGACACGGAAGCATGTTCTCCTAATGGCCACCACTCGTACCGGCTCTTCCTTTGTAGGGGAATTCTTCAACCAGCAGGGCAACATTTTCTACCTCTTTGAACCGCTGTGGCACATAGAAAGGACAGTGTCTTTCGAATCCAGCAGCGCTAATGCGGTGGGGTCGGCCCTTGTCTACAGGGATGTTTTGAAGCAGCTGTTCCTCTGCGACCTTTACATTTTGGAAAACTTCATCATCCCATTCCCAGAGGATCACCTGACTCAGTTTCTCTTTCGGCGTGGTTCGAGTCACTCTTTGTGCGAGGAGCCCGTTTGCACACCATTTGTCAAGAAGGTCTTTGAGAAGTACCACTGCAAGAACCGCCGCTGTGGCCCCCTGAATGTAACTCTGGCAGTGGAGGCCTGCCTGCAGAAGGAACATATGGCCCTTAAGTCTGTCCGAATTCGACAGCTAGAATTCTTGCGTCCGTTAGTCGAAGATCCCCGCCTGGACTTGAGGATAATTCAGCTGGTGCGGGACCCTCGGGCGGTGCTGGCCTCCCGCATGGTGGCTTTTTCAGGTAAGTATGAAACCTGGAAGAAGTGGGCAAATGAAGGTGTAGCAACCCTTAAAGAGGATGAAGTCCAGAGATTGCGAGGCAACTGTGAAAATATCCGACTCTCGGCTGAACTTGGTTTAAAGCAGCCAGCATGGCTTCAGGGACGCTACATGCTGGTCCGCTATGAGGACATTGCCAGGTCCCCCCTCCAGAAAGCCAAGGAGATGTATAAATTCACTGACATCGCTCTTACCACACAGGTGGAGGACTGGATCCGGAAAAATACACAGGCCGCTCAAGATAGCAATGGCATCTACTCCACCCAGAAAAACTCCTCTGAACAGTTTGAGAAGTGGCGATTCAGCATCCCCTTCAAACTCGCCCAGGTGGTCCAGAATGTCTGCACACCAGCCATGAAACTGTTTGGCTACAAGTTGGCCAACAGCGCTGAGACTCTTACAAACAGATCTATCAGCTTGCTAGAAGAGAGAAGGAACTTCTGGGTCACGTAAAGGTTGCCTTCATTGGTGGATTTTTTTCCAATCATAGCATTCTTTGAATTGAGAAAGAGAGAATGCAAGAATATATATATTGAGGAAGGAATACATGGGCAGGAAGTGCTGGGGGAGAAGCCGTTTTGCTTCCACTCTTCTTGAGCATTCAAGCAAAGAGCTTTTGGCTTTATCTGGAAGCAAGCATCACTTGCTGGGATATTTGACACTTCCAGGTGGATTATAATGGGACCACAACACTGGCACAAGGAAGCATTCTGAAGCTAACACAGAGTGGAGGATTAAATCCTGTGTCCCAGCTTCCCTACCTCATGTCCACATCATTTCTGTTGGAGATGTTGTCTCTCACCTTCACCAAACATCCAAAGAGAGTGGATGTTTTATATTTAAAATAAATTTATCACTTGGAAGAAAAACATGGGCTTCTTGACCTGCAGAGAACCTGTGAGACAACCGAATGTTGCACTGATCTCGTCTAAGGCAGCCATAGAATCTGTCAACCAGATATTTGGGGAGGGAAGGAAAGAAACTTATTTAGCACAACTGACAGTGAGAAAGCTGACTTTTTTATGTGTAGACAGAACATGTTTTGTACACCTTTTCCCTAAAATCCTCAGATAAATTGAGGCCTTGTTTAAATGGAGGAGGTGCGTGACAGGAGAAGAGAGGTGCATGGCATAGGACAGAGGTGGCTCTGCCTGTAAGCATAAGGAGACTTTGGGCTACACAGTTTTTATGCACTTACTATTGTTTTTATCCTAACTCACTCAGTGCTTTGAGAGATTTAAAGCAAACAAGCAATGGAATATTCTAAGCGAAAGAGAATGGAACAATAGACATCCTGCATCTGTGGACACGAACTTTTCCTACGCCATTAGTAGTTGTGCTGTCCATTAGCCTTTCTTTGCCTGCTTTTCTTACTTATCCCTGAATCAGTTGCACCAACCTCCCTCTGGTGTCTGGGTCACTAAAGTGAAAAACACTGCTTTCTCATCCAATGAAAGAAAGTGGTGGAACTTTAATTGTATTTTTATCCTTCATCCCTATAATTGTTTCTGTCCTTCAAATTGATGTTGGAAATTGCCAGTACTTCTCTTTCGTAATTTCTGGGGAGATGGTTTCTTCCAAGCCACTTTTGTTGAAGCAGAAAGAGGAAATCTTGGAAGGGAAAGAGCAGGTGGACTTGGTCAAGAGGAAAGCACCACAAATAACAAACAGAAACCGGTTCTCTGGTTGCCTCTCTAAAATTCCTCTGACTAATTTTGGTTTAAGAATTTTGGTTGTTACATTCATTATCTGTTCCCAGTGCTAGATCAAGCAGCAAACATCTAATGAATTTCACTTAGCTATTCATCAGAAGCACTTATTAACATGTCTCATTTTGAGATAATAAATGGATAGATTAATATCAGGGACTGAACACTCACGCAAACACAAAGAATATAGTATGTTTGTCACCTCTCTGTGCAGTTTCATTAACAGAGTCACGTGTGATTGTCTGGCAGTGCTAATTTAACACCTAACCAAAAAACCTCCACATTTTCTTATTTGTAGCAAGAAGAACATTTAATGCTCCAGCAGTTTTTGTTCCTTTTCCTTAACAAAACAAAAAAGACAATCATTTAAATAACTATTTCTTTTCTTCTTGGACCACTGCAGTGAATAAGCGACTGCATTTCTTTTGGTACACTCAAAGTAATAAAGATCGATACGATCATCATTTGGTTTCGTGGCATTGACTGAGTGAGCAAGAATGGGCTTTGCATAGATGTGGCAAGAATATGTAATCACAGGTATACCTTCCCCTTCTTGTCTGCCTGCAAGAAAGAGTACCAGTTCCCAAACACCATATGATAATGCAGATTTATCTCTGAATAAAACATTTCTGAGATACCATTAACTTCCTCCAAGGGTGTTAACCAAAATCAGAACCTTAAGGCTGTATAGCCCCACTGGATGTCTGAATTACAGACAATGCTGGATTATCTATGAAAAAAAAGTTATCAAAGAAAAAGATGGAGCATCGGCTAACATTCCCACAGTTGATTCCAGCTATGCTTATGATTTGATGGTCCCATTTGCATTAGTAAATTGCCATGTCTACACGATTCATACACTGTGTCAACTTACCCTCAATTATAAGTCATAGCAGTCTTTCAGTTAGTTGTCCTATCTCTGTTAACCCACTGCAAGGATGCGCCGTCCCCTTGCACCACAGGTGTGCTCTTGCACATACATTTTGTCTCTGACAAGTCTTGATATCCCTCTATAACCTTGGATAAGCTCTGTTTTAAGAACTACATCCAATTCTCTTAAAGGAAATGTGTTGGAATATTCTGACTATCCTACAAAAGCATTCTGAATTAGATGTTTCGAGCAGCACTGTATTTGCTGCACAATAGTGTTTTTCCTTTGTGGTAGACTATTCTTACATTTCTTGGTTTGGTTGCAATGGTGGTAGAGCTGGGAAATTTATCTTAATTTTGTTAACGATTATTTATGTGAAAGAACTGGGGTTGGATTTAAAAAGCCACTCCTTCCTGCCTTATTTTGAACATTTCTTTTTGAAAGCTGTAAACTCTGGGGTTCATTTATTTATTTATTGTATGGAGAAGATAACAGTTGCTTTGGTAGAAGGAATCAAAACTGCACAAGAATAAATAAAAACAATTTTCCCAAGAATCAGAGGTCAACTTGATTTTCCAAAAAGTGGGTCAACTTATTTTCCAAAGCACGAGAGGGCAGGACAAGAAGCAATGGATGGAAACTAACGAAAGAGAGAAGCAACCTGGAATTAAGGAAAAACTTCCTAACAGTGAAAACAATTAATCAGTGGAATAGCTTGCCTTCAGAAATCGTGGGCGCTTCGTCATTAGAGGTTTTTAAGAGGAGACTGGACTTGTCTGAAATGGTAGAGGGTCTCCTACTTGAGCAGGGGGTTGGACTAGAGAACTTCCAAGGTCTCTTCGAAGGTCCCTGAACTGGAAAAAAAATAGTTAAATTGAGGTGATTGTAGTTAAATAATTTGCATTTATGTTTCTCTTTTTTAAAATGCAACTCCTTTAACTTGAAGAAGGATTTCATTTAAAGGAAGGAACAGGATAGGAGACAATTTCATTCTATTATCCCTGTATAACGTTGGAGCAGTAAACCTTGGAGCGCTGCCTTGGAAACTGATTAAAGAAGCAACAGGCTGCCCTAAGTACATTTTCTGGATCCTCTCTTCACCACAAACCTTTTTGCTGCACAGAAATAAATGATCTGCTATTTCCCATAAAAAGAAAAATGCGTAGTTGCAATCACACCAATATTTTAAAGAAAGTATGCCCAATGTAGTGCATAGCATATCCTTTTATTCTTTATTCCTAGTTCTGTCCCACCAGCACCAAAACTCAACACACATTTCTGTATTGAAGCCAGCCAGCCAGCCTTACGTATCCCTGCATTTGTGAGGTTTGTGGCCAGAGTCTATTTACCCTTCCCCTACGAGGGACTGGTTCATCTGAAGTGAAATGATGTGTGTTTTGTATACAGTTTCACATGCAATTGGCAAAGATCCGCTTGGAGCCAGAATCTAGGCTACATCTTCTATCTCTGGACAGCCATCTTGCTAATCCTGAAACCAATTAATTCTGATTCCCCCTTTTGCATTTTGGCAGACACGGAAGTTTTTAGTTCTGCAAGACTGAGGATATATTTATAGAGATATTTATTTAAGTTTATATGGATACTATGCAGTCATACTGTATGAAGTATGTATGTGGGCTTCAACGCCATAATCGCTGGCAGTATTCCTAATTCCAAAAAGGACGGAAAACAGGCCAAGCCTGGAATCCAGTCTCAGGGCAGGAGCAGCAGACCCACTGAAGGATACTGGAGGCATTTGACCTTCCCAGAACAAGGGTAACATTCAAAGGGTAGCATATTTATCCAGGGAAGACTTTTAAAGAACTTTAGTGAACATATCTCCAGTCTGAGAAAGAGGAAAGGAGGCCCTGACCTTTTTAAATAAAAGTGAATAGCTTTCAGATAGTCAGCCTGCTAAATTATCACAAAGCAAGTTTTCCAACATCTTCCACAATTTGTTTTTGAACAGTTGGTGCTCTAGCCCAGTGTTTCTCAACCCCTGCATCTTGAGGTTGTGTGGACTTCAACTCCCAGAATCCCCCAATCTGCATGAGTCTCCATCCACTACAGACATATTAGGGTTACCAGACCTGGTCTATACAAATAGGAACGGGCAGTAGGTGGCAGTAAAGAAAGTTTTCTCTATCTGCTATCCATGTCCTATACCAGGGGTGTCAAATTCAGTTTCATTGAGGGCTGCATCAGGATTGTGTTTGACCTTGGGTGTGTGTGGCCACGCCCACCTTGACGTCATTTGTTGGGGCACCTGTGGTGGCCCGAGCACACTGCCAGCACAAAAGTGGAGCTCGGGGGTGGCGTGCACAGCTCCTCCAGGCTCAGTTTTTGCTGGCAGAGGGCTGCAGGAGGCTATTGCAGCTGAAAACTGTGCCTGGAAGGGCCACACATGGGCCTCCTGAGCTCTGTTTTTGCTAGCAGAGGCATTGTGGGCCGGTCCACTGTTTCCAGGGCAGCCCTGAAGGCCAGATCCGGCCCATGGGCCTTGAGTCTGACACCCCTATCTTACACAATCTCCATAAGCTTTCAGAATACCAGCGATGTATTAACTTAAGCCACTGAATTTTGAGAGATAAAAGTCCACACATCTTAGAATGGCCAAGTATGAGAAATACTGTAGTACACAGCCCACTTTCCTTTAAGAGCTGAGAGATAGAGGTACCATTCCTCCACCTCTTCTTGGAGTGTAGGTGGATTTTTTTTCTATTTTTACTTAGTGCACGTGCTGTTACACAGAAGTCCCTGACTTACCACCATAATTGGGACCAGAATTTCCATTGCTAAGCAAAATGGTTATTAAGTGAGTGGTGCCCAATTTTACAACCTTTTTTGACACCGGTGTTAAGCGAGTCAACTGTTATTAACTGAATCCTACTTCCGTGATTCTTGTTGGAAGCCAGCTGGGAAGCTTGCAAATGGCAATCACATGATCCTAGGATGCTGCAGCTGTCATAAATACATACAATTTGCCAAGCACCTGACTTTTGATCACGTGGCCATGGGGTGCTGAACACTTGCTAAATGAATGGTTGTAAGTCGAGGACTACCTGTACTCCATGTCAGGAGTCTCCAACCTTGGCAATTTTAAGACTTGTGGATTTCAACTTTCAGAGTTAAAGTCCACAAGTCTTAAAGTTG
>JANHGC010004367.1:199001-210789 GCA_027560395.1 Boaedon fuliginosus | reverse complement strand
GTATATAACATCTGAGTGCTATTGCTATCCATGTTGTAAGCCGCCCAGAGTCCTTCGGGAGTTGGGTGGCATAAAAAAGTTGGGTGTAATAAATAAATATTTGGGTTTGAGTCTTTTCAAGTTGCTTAATTACAATGTCCAGCATCTTTTCTCACCAGCTAGTTAAACTAGCTAAGGCTCTATAGGAGTTAGGATTCAGTAGTATCTGGAGACACACCAGTTCTTCTAGTCTATGCCAAAGCAACCTTCCCTTAATGTGGTTCCTTTCAGGTTTTATGAGTTTGCCTTTTTCTCTCCGGCATTTATAGATACTTCTCAGGCTGAGCTTACTAGGGGAGCTATCAACCGAGACATCTATTAGTCACTTACCTTGGAAGAATTTTAAGACAGATTTCCCTCCCTCCATCGTCTGGCTGGTTGTAACTGATTTACTACAGGCCTTTCCTAGAACTATTTGTACTGTTCGTTCAGTTTTGAAAGATTTTAAGTTTTCCTTTCTTTCAAGCTGCTGTGATTTATGTTGTTTTATATTTTTTGGCCACAGCAAAATCTCAAAATAAAACCCCAAACTCAAACTCTGGAAGGCATATGCAGTACATCTACACCTAAAACACGAGTGGGACAGCTTACAGTACTCCTAAAAATTCAAATTAGTACTCATTTTAAAGTAAGCTACATCCACTAGGAAACTGGTATTTCTTACTAGGGTTAGTTGACTACAGGGGAGTTCCAAAGCTCTTAAATCTTCTATTATCTCTTACTACCCTCTAGATAAGTTTATTTGCTATCAGTTCCTCCTATCTCCTCCTATCTCTGTGACTTCTGCATTTTGCCTTTAACAGCCCATTTATCTATTTATCAAAGCCCACCCCTGTCTTCTAGAATAGATTCATGTCTTTAGCAAAGTTTGTTTGGAATTAACATTTTTTTGTCTGTGTGGCTGCTGCCACATGATTCCCTATCCTAGACCCACTTGTGGTTATGCCTTTGTTCTCTTTTCCTTCATTTATGTCTACCGCTGGCTTTTGATTTCTGGATTAGTTTGTGACAGTGCAGTTCAGTCTAGGGTGCCAGGTGATATTTTATGCAAATATATGAGGGACTGCAACTTGAGGGGGTGCAACATTTGGTGAAGCAGCTCCAGGCCAAATGGGCCATTGGCTGCTCTTCCTGAAAAGTTTAATAAGTGGTAGTTGTTTATTTCTTGTGGATTAGAAGGCATGCAATTACAAAATACCACATTTTGCAATGCTAGCTTGTATTTATGTTACATTCTTGCTAAAACCTTCATAAAATGATAGATTAATAATAGCAATAGCACTTAGATTTATATACCGCTTCACAGGGCTTTACAGCCCACTCTTAAGTGGTTTGCAGAGTCAGCATATTGCCCCCAACAATCTGGGTCCACATTGTGAAAAGGCTCAGATTTCCCTGCTTTATTGTGCCTACATCAGTTAAATCTTCTGCCTCACATCTGTATAGAATAGACCAGTGCTGATGATTAGCATTCAGGTGACATTTATAAAAGTATATGGTGACTTTTAAATATATTTGGAGTAATGTCACTGCTCTCTCTTTTTCAAATTATTCTTACACCTCCTCCAAGCATTTATAAAAAAAATGTGTCTGTTTGCTTTTCACAACATATTTATATAGCCTATGACGTGAATACAGTACAGGGAGTCCTTGACTTACAACCATTCATTTAAGGAGTATTCAACGTCAATGGCGGAAGCTGAATTCACTTTAATGACTGTGTGATTCGCTTAACAACTCCAGCAATTTGTTTAACAAGTGTGAAAAAAAGGTCATACAGTGGGCCAAAACTCACTTAACAACTTCCTTGCTCAGCAACAGAAATTTTGGGCTTCCTTGTGGTCATATGTCAAGGACTCCCTGTACACAAAGATAGATCAGCTAATGTGATCTAATTACTTTGTGCAGTTTTGGAAACCCAACTGAAGGGAAACTGGTGTGGGCTATACCAGGGGTCTCCAACCTTGGCAACTTTAAGACTTGTGGACTTCAACTCCCAAAATTCCTCTGGCTGGTCTTAAACTTGCCAAGGTTCGAGACCCCTGGGCTATACCAGTGTAGTATATGGCATAAGCCAATCTACCAGAAGCCAAAAATATTGCTGTATTTTTCAGAGTATAAGATGCACTGGAGTATAAGATACACATTAGTTTTTGGGGACCAAAACAAGAAAAAAATATTGGTGATTCACTTGCTTTCATTCATGCTCTCTCTCTCTTTCTCTTTCTCTTTCTCTTTCTCTTTCTCTTTTTCTCTCTCTCTCTCTCTCTCTGTCTATCACTCACTCTCTCCCTCTGTCTGTCTCTCTTTCTCTGTCACTATCTTCTGGAGGTGGGGGAGGTGAAAAACGGGCCTGTTTTTGCCTCCTGGGGCATCTGCATGCCCTGGGAACTCACTCCTCCCCCAGAAGCATTCTAGAGGCCAAAAACGGTCCATTTTTTGGCCCAAAATGGGCGATTTTAGTCCATTTTTTGTCTCTGGGGCAGGGGAGAGTGAGTTCCCAGGTGATGCAGATGCCCCAGGAGGCAAAAAACAAGCGAAAATGGGCCGTTTCTTGGCCTGAGGCCTCCGTACCTTGCATTTTCAGCCTCCTATACTCAGCATTCGGAGTATAAGACGCACCCAGATTTTCACCCTCTTTTAGGGAGGAAAAAAGTGCGTGTTATACTCAAAAAATACGGTAGGTGATTATTGGGTCCTTTAGGACTGTATGATACTTCAGACTGAACTTTAAAAAAATGGTGTTTCAGAGCATCTGGACAGTGAACGTGATATTTGTCTGCAAATCTTTCAAGCAATTAGGATGATTTCTGGCAGTAGAAGCTAGCTGCATGGTTTGTGATAAGCAGCAGTTGCTTCAAAAAGTTGCAGAAAAGTTTGTTCACATTCTTTTATGCTTTGAAGTACCACACAATCCTAATACATTTTAGCAGTGTGAGGATCACTGTGACCGCACCTTTGATATTTGTCATCTCTGCTAAGTCCAAACATCCTCTCTCTGTTGATTATATCGGGATGATAAGGATGTTACGACTGAAAAGTACTATTAATGTATTTTCTCAAGCCATTGCATTCTGTCTGATCTTGGTTCATTTTGTTTGATCATTTAATCTAATTCATACTTGGATCATGAAGATAGGCTTACCTCACTTTATCCTCCTTTTAGTAAGGCTTCAGGTCTTAAAAGAGTTTCCCCCAATTTGATGTCCTTCAAAGGCATTCCATGTCAACTTCTATAATCTCCAGTTAGCATAGGAGAGGAGAAATGTGGATTTGCAGTACAAAACAACTGAACGATGCTGGTTTGGAAGAAAAAAAGCTGTCTTAGAGAACTATCATGAATTGGAATTAATTTATATCCTCACCTTTATTCTTCCTTTGTAATAAAAAAATTCAAAGTGGCATGCATACCCAATACTTCCTCCCATTTCCCTACAATAACCCGGTGACATGAGTTGGACTGAGAAAGAGTGACTGGCCCAAAGTCATCCAGCAACCTTTTATAGCTGAGATGGGACTAGAACTCAGTCTCTTGATTTCATGACCAGCATTTTAACCACAATACCAAACTGATTTGCTAATTAATAATTGTTAATATTTACATCATTCAGTTGGTATCAGGTCTTCTTTGAAATTGCTCTACCTTCACCAGGCATACATCATAGCAATCAATCAGCAACAGTTGTAATCACAATTAAAATTGATCAGTTATATTGACGTAGAGTCAATATATGTATGGCATAATTGAAGACTATTCAAAAATTATTCAGAAGTTATTTGAATCTACAATATTCACAATAATACTCTATCATCCATCAAAGAAGCCCTTTCAGCATCCTGGGAAAAAAATGATGTCACCGCTTTAAGATTTATATCAGCTTTAATCTTTCTGCAAGGTCTAAAGAAAAATTTCCCCAATAGTCCTTGAGATATGCACAGCTGTACACAGTATTCAAGTGTCCAAGTCACACAGTTCTTCCAAGGCACGTCCCCAATTATTTATTTCCAAGACTGTTATTACAAATGTGATGATACTACAGTGGAATTATTACAAGGATTCAGGATTGATATTACAGTATAAAGTTGACACTCTTACAAATGGAATAATTAGTACAGTCCAATCAACGATTTAACATATGGTCTCTGCTAGACTAATAATTTGTCATCAGGTCCAGGCAAAAAAGACAATTGAGACAACCAGGCATGTCCTGAAAGTAAAACATAGGTAGTGCTGTATTCGAACAAGTTACCATAGAGTATATTTCAGTGGTAATTGTTCTCTTACAGAATCTAAAACGTTAAAAGATCTCCACCATCTTCAAGTATAGTTAGTACTAGGTACTATGCAATATTTCAGATATGAAGGGGGAAAGCTACTTGGAGCACATGAATCACTCAAGGTGCATCTGCTGCCAACTCTACAAAGCAGTTATAAGTGGGAGTAATGGAACCACATGCTGCAATATATTCCTAGGAAATGTTTAATTAAAGAACTTGTTGCCAAATATTACATGTCTGTCCTTGCACACTCTCTGTCAGACTTTCCTTTCAGACCCAAAGCACTTATTTATTTATTTATTTATTAAATTTATACCCCGCCTCTCTTCACCCCTTAACGGGGAAACTACATAGCTTGAGTTGGGTCTATGACAACTCGCCACAGCCAACTTGCCGCTGCCAACTTACCACAGAACAAGAGTTACACTAACATCCAAGAAATAGTGGAGTAGAATCATTAAAGAAAGAAAGCCAAATTATAGGGACAAAAGGAACTGTGAATGACCAAAATTAAAATATGTTTTTAATTATTTTATATAATTAAATTGAATTGTCCTGCAGCGGGTTGCGCCATGGTGAGTTGGCTGGATGAATTGGTTGTGGCAAGTTGACCGTAGCAAGTTGGCCACGGCAAATTGGGAGTGGCAAGTTGTCCCATTCCGGCCTGACATAGCACTACTTATCGCTGGTTGCAGAACATGCAGTGTTCAGGAACAATAAATGTTACTCTTACTCCCAGCTTCGTTTTTAAGCCACCTCCATCCCTCTGCCCTTGGAATCCTTATGGAGTTTTGCTGGTGCTGGGAGCCAGATCTTTGTATCAGCAGAAAAAGAATCCACGGATGGAGAAGGAAAAGCTATAGTATTTAGTTCTGCCAAAACTCAGAACTTAGGACCGACTTTCCAGAATCAATCGCGCCTCCGTCTTCCTCTTTCTTAGTGAAGAGCCATCTGAGAATGCCATTGCATTGCTTTTCAAAAGCCAAAGGACGAAGTTAAGTATACTGGGCCAACGCATTTTCCTCCCATAGCAACGGATGATCTCATATTGGTGGATGCAGATGTCTTCCAAAACATTATGATTTATTTTTCCATCACCCAAATGGAAATCATCCATATTGTGATAGCGATATTGAGATTAATGTAAATCTCAGTGACAGTTGTATGAATAGATCTCTCCAGATTAAGCCTAATACATGCACAGTATTTTGCATAGCAAAAGAATAATTCTAAGCCGCTGGTGCTCTTTCAAGAAAAAATCGCATCTTCCAGACTTCAACAATGATTTCCTTATTTTCAGAATACCAAGGTTAAGCTTCCAAGAATTGGCAATTTTTAGCATAAGATTAGTTTACCATGTGTTTTCTCTCTGTTCTAAAGTTTGGAATGCTTAGCACGTAAGCCACGTCTTTTTGTCTCCACAGCTTCACGCAGCAAAATGGCCTTTTGGAGTTGAACTTTGTAAATTATTCCCCTTCTTTCAAAAGACGTCTGTCGGCATCATAGTGTTAAGTTTATGTGCGCTCAGTATTGATAGGTGAGAACACAATTCTTTTTGTCTTTTTTGAATGACCTGAGTATTGTAAGTGAAATATTAGACACAGAATATGTAGATGCACACTAAAAAAGGGGACTTTAAGAGATAAACGAGTGTGTGGAATTTAAAAAAGGAAGAGATAATTTCTGTATTAAGTAGAAGAAGTAACAAACATGAGAATGGAATATTTATAGACTTCCTAATCTCCCCATTTTCTCCCTAGAGATTCAATACCTTTCTACAAATGCTGTTTGTTTGGAAAATAAGCTTTGAGAAATTATTTAAATAGAAGTCACACAAAAATAAAGATCCCAAAAGTAAATAGGAGATTTAAAAAACTGCTAATAAAACATAAATAAGAGCATTATGAAAAATATTGGTAGTGCATTCTTCCCTTCCCTTCCGTTTATTTCACTAACCAATATATAAATATTTGTAACTTTGACCATTAGACTTGGAGATTAATGCTATTATCTATTTAAGTAATTTGAACATTTTTTTAAATAAAACTTGGTGTTTTTTTTTGCTAACTATAGAACTATTACCAAAGAAAGAACTGTTTGGCCTCTGAAGAGATTTGAAAAGCTTTTGCTAATTGGAGCACCAGTAACAAACTGGAAGTTGTCATCCCCCACCCCAAAATAGTAGAGAGCATGGCAGAGGGGCCTTTGCTCATCTCAATCTAATGAAATCAATCCAAATGATAAAAAACATACAGTAAACAATTAATCACAGAGATGGTATTTTTATGGTCCATCTTATATTGGACATGAAATATATCTTGATGTTAGTATTCCATATTCCAGAGCCAGTTTGATTCTCTCCCTAACTCCTTTCCTGGTCCCTTAATTGTCCTTCCAAGCTATTGGTATATAATTCCCAGGCTTTATGACCTTCATGGTCATGCCTGAGCTCTCTGATCACCCCGGTCACAGAGTTGGAGATAAAGGGGAGCATCAGGATAGATAAAGGAATTGCTCAGAGCCTGCTAGGATTTAACAACGGGTAGTCTGGATTAGCAACATTACTTTCATGTCTCTCTCAAAGCTCTGTGCCTTCTTCAGCTACTGCCGCAGTAATACGATATTCTTCTGCTACTTCAGTAGTAGTGGAAGTTCAACATTCCATGAATGGAGAATAAAGTACACTTCTTTCCTGTTTAGTATTACCTCTTCCCATACCTGAGCTCAACCCTGGCATAGGGAAAAGCCACATGTGCGTTGCATTGCAACCTGCCATCCTACAGATATTTCTGAATTCCATCTGCTGTCATCTTTCACCATTGTCCATGCTGACTAGAATTCATGGAATGGGAATTCACCAACATCTGAAGAGATACATCTTCCAACTAATAGTTCTTCCCAGATGATCTGGCTTATTGTTTATCTGCCACATATAGTTTATTCAGTGGCCCAGAATTTTAGCATTTCTGGTGCAAGATATCCACAGAGCCCTACATTAAGAAAGGTTCTGCCTAAACTGACCAGGATCTCTTTTTTCGTATTTAGGTATCGAGCTGTTGCTTCATGGAGCCGAATCAAAGGAATTGGGGTACCAAAATGGACAGCAATTGAAATAGTTTTGATCTGGGTTGTGTCCTTTGTTTTAGCTATTCCTGAAGCTATAGGCTTTGATATTGTTACTATACCATACAAAGGGCAGAGCTTGTCTACTTGTTTACTTAACCCCCATCAAGAAACATCTTTTATGCAGGTAACACGCGATCATCTATTTCTGTAATGAAATATTAGTGCTGTGTAATGTTTAGGATTTAGTTGCAAATAAGTATTTTGATTAGTCCTGGAAGAAGACATGACTGTTTTAAATAATTGGAGGCATATGCTACATTTGGACTTCCATCTGCTTTAAGTCACCTTTTTGGAATCCAATCAAAAATATGTCCCCATTGCCTGAACTGAATTTAGTTATTATATTACTATAATTAAATTATTATAAATTATATTACTATAATTTAGTTGTTTATATTCTTCTGTTCAAATAAGAAAAACGTCTGAAGGGATTCAAAGACATTAGACACGTAATAATACATTAATTCCATGTATATGAGTCAATAAGAGAAATTGTGGTTTTTCAAATTTTTAAGCATAACCTTTTTTAATCTTATATTTCATCTTGAAAATATAAAATCCAATTTGTTCACTTTGTTTAAAGTAGCCCAATTCTTTCCATTTAAAATTATTAACATTGCTGTCCCCTCAATATTTTTGGGTTTAAAGAGGGGAAAACACAACAAGGAATCCCTCAGAACTTGTGATTATCCTAACTGGGCCTTTATCAAATCCAAAAAAAGATCCAACAAGATCTCCTCCATTACAGACAAAGAAGAGAATGACAAACGTAGCAATGTTGTCATTCCGTACGTGGCAGAGAGATCTGAAAAGCTCAGGAGGATTTTCAACCAACACAACATACACTTACACTTTAAACCCAAGCAGAAGCTTGTCCAGCCCAAAGATAAAACCCCCAGATACAAACTGAGCAATGTGATATATGCAATACAATGGAGTGAGACGTGGGCAGTTCTGTACATTGGTGAAACAAAGCAACCACTTCACAAGCACAGCATCAAACCCATCAGGACAAGATTCATTGGTCTATCTGCATTCGACAGAGCTCATTCTTTTGAACACAGCAAAGTCCACATTTTGGATAGAAGGCACCCCTCTTTCTCTGGTTTGAAAGAGGGGTAAAAGAATCTATGTTAGAATTGAATACACCTCCCTCGAGATGGGGAGGAATATGACGCCACCTATCTCTAATTTACAATGCAGTCCTTTCTGCAGTTCCAAGAAGATTCCATCAGCAATTGCATCCTGATTCAGGTGACTCCGAAGGCACAGATAAACCCCCAAGTGGCCTCAACAGCTCGCAGAGCATGCTAACAACCAGTTCACTGCAAAGTAATACAATCCTTCCACCCGCTCACCGTCCTATCAGAATTTATCATTTCATCCCTCCACCCTCCAGTCTCAATTGTTGTTATCTATCCTCCCATCCCCGTCCCCGCCCCCCACAACAGAACTGATGAAGCTTCTTGGATGAGAAGCGAAATATTTTCTTCTTCAAGGAAAAAACAGTCCAGTTGCTTTTTGAAGAAAAAAAGCACCTTTGGGGGCAACTATGCCCTGGATGGTTGAGAATCTCCCCAGACATTCAGCATCAAACAGGTTCCTAACCAACTTAGCTGACAAGAAAAACCAAATGTTCAGGTACAGATTAGATGAAACCTGGCTCAATAACCGAAACTATGAGGTGGAGCTTGGAGTCCTGGTTTACAACTACTTGAATATGAGCCAGCAGTGTGTGGCAGCAGCCAAAAAAGCCAATGCATTAACAGAGGGATGGAATCAAGATCACAGGATGTATTAGTTCCGCTTTATGAAGCCTTAGTTGGACCACACTTAGAATACCGCATCTAGTTTTGTTCACCATATTATAAAACAATGTTGAGATTCTAGAATGAACGCAGAAAAGAGCAACAAAGAGGATTAGGGGGATTGGAGACTAAGACATATGAAGAACAGCTGCAGGAACTGGGCATGCCTAGTCTAAAGAAAAGGAGGACTAGGGGTGACTTGACAGCAGCGTTCCAAAATTCGAAAGGCTGCCACAAAGTAGAGGGGGACAACCTATATTCCAAAGCAAGGCAAGGCAAGAAACAATGGATGAAAACTAAGTAAGGAGAGAACCAGTCTAGAAATAATGAAAAATTTCCTGCCAGAACAATTAACCAGTGGGTTAGCTTCCCTTCAGAAGTTGTAGGTGCTCCATCACAGGAGACTTTTAAGAAGAGTAGGCAGCCACTTGCCTGAAATGGTATAGGGCTCTTGCTTGAGAAGGGGGTTGGACTAGAAGACCACCAAGGTCCTTTCCAACTGTTATTCTGAGTAGACCTTACGGCCCTGGATCAAGAAATGGAAATGCTGATGGAAAGAAACTGACAAAATTCTAATAGAAAATGATTTCAGGAATAAGAACAATTTTACTGGTATATCAGGGTGAAAAATTTCCTCCAGGATGTTGCTTTGAGTTTCCAGTAAGTTCAAGGGGCTACATTTTATTGATAGATCTGCTTTTGTTCCTAGCACTGATTCCTTCACATTCAGTGTTTTGTCAATTGCTAATTTGCATATATCTTTTACCGCCAATTACAAACCAATGCCTTAACCCTTCTGATTTTTTCTCTTTTTCCTCCCTCTCCCTTCTCTCAGTTTTACCAGGTAGCTAAAGACTGGTGGATGTTTGGCTTTTATTTCTGTTTGCCCCTGTTAATCACTGGTCTTTTCTATACTCTGATGACCTGTGAGATGTTAAGAAAGAAGAGTGGAATGCAGATAGCATTAAATGATCACCTGAAACAGGTAAAAGCAGAAATGAAACCTCTGTCTTATTCAAAAGGTGTATTATACTGGCATCATGGGTACAGTTTCAAGCACAATTAAAATGAAAACTTAAACAAAATACATTTTTAATAAAGTTTCCTTTCCAAATTTCCTATAGAAGCATTGCCATTTCCTGTAACGATACATGTTGATGTAGGGGTAGAGGAATTGCCAGGGGTAAATTATGTAAAAGCCTAGTTATTTGGAATGGGCATGTTCAAATGAAAGAAGTGACACAAGTTTATGCCTGTCAGCTCGTTTTACATACTGAAATGTGGATGGACATTGCATGGAGCTATATAAGAATGGTAAAACAATGTGGTGATTTCAGCATTCGTCCTTAAGGACTTACAACCACAACTGAGCCCAAAATTTCTGGAACTAAGTGAGACATTGGTTAAGTGAATTTTGCCCCATTTTATGACCTTTCTCATCACATTTGTTAAATGACAGGGTTGCTGAGCGAATGTGGCTTCCCCATTGGCTTTGCTTGTCAGAAGGCTGCAGAAGGGGATCACGTGACCCTGGGACACTGCAATGGTCATAAATATGAGTCAGTTGCCAAGCATCTGAATTTTGATCAGGTGATCCTGGGAATGCCAGAATAGTCGTATGTGTGAAAAGCTGTCATAAGTTACCTTTTTATCAGTGCCATTGTAACTTTAAACGCTCATTAAATGAGCTGTTGTAAGTTGAGAACTACATGTATTTGTATCAAACCAGAAACCATTAATATCCATTAATATAGCCAACTATCTATTTACCTTTATTCCCAGTTGTGTGTTTCTTTGCTTTCAGAGACGTGAAGTAGCCAAAACAGTGTTCTGCTTAGTGGTTGTTTTTGCCCTATGCTGGCTGCCTCTTTACCTCAGTAGCATATTGAAGTTTGCTCTCTATGATCCCCACAGCCCAGACAGGTGTGATCTTTTCAGGTAAGACTGTTAGAGCTTAAAATGAAGATGCAGAGCCAGATTTTGTGTTCTTTCAACAATCAGTGCAAAAATATGCAGGATTCCCAACGGGACTGAGGTTCTGTCAAAAATAAGTTAAATTAATTCCATGTTAAAATCTTACTTTAGAAAAATTATTTTCTCTCAAATCAAAGGAAAATCCCTTAAAAACAAACAGGACAAATAAAATCAGTGTAGCATCATATTGAATGTCAATTGTTTCATGTGCAATCCCACATTTCCTCTAGGAGATGCATCTTTATGGTTCTACCGTGTTTCCCCAAAATAAGACCCTGTCTTATATTTTTTTGCCACCAAAAAAGGAACCAGGTCTTATTTTGGGGGTATGTCATCCACTGAGTAATCTATTAGTTAGGGGCACATGTATATTGGGCACACGTGTAAAAATCAAGCTGGGTCTTACTTTCTGGGGAGGTCATATTTTCAGGGAAACAGGGTAGCAGATCTTAAATTTCCATCTGTTCTCCTAAAGAGGACATGAGGAGGAGCCTCGGTGGTGCAGTGGTTAAATGCAACACTGCAGTCTCTGCTGACTTGTTCAGCAGGTTGTCAGATCGAAT
>JANHGC010004367.1:185214-196409 GCA_027560395.1 Boaedon fuliginosus | reverse complement strand
CCCGCGCCTCAGCTGTTCAAAAGTAGGAAATAAAAGGTTTCCCAAAGCAGCTAAATTTAACAAATGGTTCAGGTGAACCAGTAGCTAATTCAACAAATGGTTCACCTGAACAGGGCCGAATCGGTAGAAACCCACCTCCTGTATAATACCATAAAATTTTGTTCTTTTCAGGGCAATACTTTATTATTTTGGTGAATGATATTAAATATTACACAGAAAAAGATAAAAACTAATTCAAACTGTAAAAAAACCTAAAAGGATAAAAAGGGAAATTAGAAAGGGAAAAAAATGAAAGAAAAAGAAAAATATAGTGAAGAAAAAGAAATCCATCAAAAAGCAACTTCCTCCTTCATCACAAGTATAAACAATGTTAGTAACCATTGAGAGGCCCACAAAAATGACTCACAGGAATATAGAGCTCACGTAGGACAGGCTATCTGTGTTAAGGGCTGTGAGAAATGAAAAACCTTCATGAGAGCTCAGAAAGAGACGCGTCTGTCTGAGAGGGCTGTTACTGTTCAAAGTTTAAACTTTAAAGTTAAAGTTTAAACATAGCTGTAAAAAGATTCTGGAAAGAATCTCCTCTCTTTCGTAATCAAATGGGCATGAAGATTTTTGTAGCTGGACAGGGTGGGTGGGAGGACATTATTTTATTCCTTGCTTACTTGCTTTGGAATTTTCAGGTTCTGATTTCTGTGAGAGAACCGTCAATAATGGTTCTGTACTTTAGAGAAGGGGTTCCTGATCCCCGGTCCATGGCCTGGCATTGGTCCGTGGCATGCTAGCAACCGGACTGCGCAAACAAGCAAAGCCCCATCCGTGGGATGCAGGCAGCACGTAAAACCATGCCCCTTCCTGTTCGCGGAAAAATCTCTCCCCATGGAATTAGTCCCTGGGGTCCAAATGTTTTAGAGAGCTGGGCAAATGTATAAATGCACATACAAACAGCCTTCCTAATGGAGAACCCTTCTGCTTTACAGTCATGCCTTTGTTGCTGGTGTCATTCCAAAGACATGCTATCCCTGGAGGAGAAACAGTCCTGCCTAAAGTTCAGAGCAAATGACCACGGATATGACAATTTCCGCTGCAGTAACAAGTACAGCTCGTCTTAAGCAAGAAAGTTTGGACTCAGCTACGGTGGGATGTTGCCAGACTGTAAAGACGAGGACAGTTAAGCTGAAGACAACAGATTCTGCATAGTAGAGGAAATTGAGGTATCTGGGAAGGAAGCTTGAGATTTTCACAGAAATCTAAATATTTACTGAGCACACTGATCTTAACCATGCCCAGTGATCCTAATCATTTGAGTCAATGTTGCTGGGGGGTTGGGAGGATCTACAGTTGTTTAAGCACTTAATTACTTCAAAACAGTCATTGCCCAATCATTCTCGAATGCTGTACATGAAATAATTGTATTCACCAAGGAGCCCAATTAATAATTCTTAATATAGAATTGTATGAAATTGAACGTTTTGGGCAATACCACCCATCTCTGTTATTAAAAAAAGTTTTACATGCGTGTAAATTTCGCAGGAAAGTTATAAGTGTAAAATATTATGTGCAGTTTGAAATGTGCAGTTTGTAGCACGGTGCATCCAGGACATGGATCATAATGGTATAAAATAGAATCAGTAAGAATTTTTCCCACAGTAATGAAGGAACTTAAAGTCTTAAAGCAATTTAATTTTTTTTTAAAAGGTCAACTTTTCATCTGGAGTGATAAATGAACTTTTTAAAGGCTAGAGAAGTGGCCATCAGTCATTAATATCTGGGTCACCTCCAGCTCTATTTAAAGTTTTAGGAATAATCTTGCACTGCTTGTGATCCCCAATGGTGTACATGGCCCTTCTGGAAGTCATCAGAGACCCAGGACTGGCTTCTAGGCCCTACTTTACACAAGCAGTACTCTTGGCATGGTGTGTCACAAGCTGTGGAGGACCAGGCCATGAAAAAACAGGCAGCATTAGTATGACATGAGTGCAACACATGATACCAGCTTTAGAATTAATATAGTGTAAATACCAGGCTTTTATTTTATTCATACTGGGGGGAAATGTTTCTAGATGTTGTAATAATTGTATGCATAAAGTTCCAGAAGCAGGAAAGGAAATAGAATAAGTTTTCAGTCCTCTGCGGACTTACCTTGCACCCTCCCAGTGCTGGTCAAACTGATCTAACTATGCGAAATAATAAGCAGTGACGTAAAATTAAAAAAAAATTATGCAAACGTGCTTAATTTATGCAAAATACATATTTTCTCTCTCTCACCACATTTAAACAGCAGGCACATAGGATTTCATTCTCTCTCCCTTTTTTACCAGGTAGCGTTATCGAGGTTTCAAATCTTTGTTCCCCTGACATAGAGAAATACATAGCTCTCTTTCTGTTGATTTTTAACAATGCATTGCTGTTACTATGGCAGACCAAGCACATCTGTCAGAGGAATTAACTACCATCAGTATTAGTCTGTCATTTGTAGAAACATGACAGACCTGGATTTAAAAGGAAGACAGGGATTCCCTCCTATAATTTCTTCCTCTTTGTCTTCTAAATCTATCTTGAAAAGGCAATAAGAAATTCCCTACTTTTTTTTAGTCCTCCTGATCTTTTAAACTGGCTATAGATCTGGTAGTATCCCTCACTTTTCCTTATGGGAGGTTGAATTGCATCTGTGTAAATATTCCATGAAAGCTATAATAATAAACAGTAAAATCTGGGCTGGTCCCAATATTGATACCATTCATTACTCAGAGAGATAAATACAGTGATATTCTGCTCCACAAATAGTGGAGGTTTTGGGTTAATACTGCTAGTTAACACAGACATAAACTTAGTATCAGTCTTAAATAATATTGTTTTAAGTTATCAGAGAGGCTGTTTAATAACCACTCCAGAAAATCTAGAAGAGAATAGATTATGGAAGGCTTCCCTAAAAGGTCTTCAGGTTAACATTGTGTCAGGATCCACTATCATTAATGAACCTGGTAGAGTGAGGTATGACTCGGAGGATTATATTTGGAGTCTCCTTAAGGATAGCCAATTATTTATTTCACGAAGAAACAAAAAGATTATGACTTTCTATTCAGACACAAAGTATCTTCGGCCAGTCCCATGCTTTGCATGGAAAAGGGAAAATAGGACAATTATTATTATTATTATATTAAATGCATCTGCTCATACCTCAGATTTTGAGATAGCTGCATTGTAGGATTTACTTCTAAATAAAGAAATGTAGATTTGCGTTGTAAAGGGAAGTTCACCTGGAGTTTCTCCATATATCAGGAGATACTCCTAACGCTGATCTTTTCCTGCAAGGGGTTGCATTGTTATCGCAGCAGCCACTTCACTTGGACCCCATTTCGAAGTGAGAAAATGTGACATGTTTATTGTCTTCTGTTTACAGACTAATATTATTTTCAAAAGTTCTGTTTTACCTATTAATCCACGGGTGCACGACCTTGGGCCCTCTAGTTATTTTAGTCTATTAAGTCCTTGATCCAAGTCTTAACTAATCAAATTATCTAATAAGTGATTAGATAGTAAGAGTTTTAGTTTTGATCAAAAATGTTACATGAAATGATAAAGCTAAAAATAAATGGGCAAAGTTCCTAGATGTCATTTAGGCAATGTGAAGTCACGTTCTCAAACTTTGAGATGAAAGTATTTATACAGGCGGTAAAGTTGCTCTTGATCCTGTGCTTAACACTGACAATTGTTCAGTACTTTTAATTTCCATTAATCTGTTCAGTATTACTGCTATTGGTTATAGCATTACAGTACTGTACACATATAATTGTAATTCTTTTTATAATATACATTGTATTACTGAGCTGCATTTTTACATTGTATTGCTGTATTTTTACAATGCACTATGTTATGGTTCAAATCTGTTAAAAAAATTATGTAGAAAACAGTTTTTGTAGTTTGTAACTTGTGATTATCCAGTGCAGAAGTTTTACACATTTCTTTTTATGTAAGAATTTGGCTAAATGTGAAATAGAATTTAGTTAGGTTTATATAGCTGAACCAGAGGATTTGTGTTCCCTAACTTTTAGCCATTTCTTCATACTAAATACGTGTGTGTGTGTGTGTGTGTGTGTGTGTGTATGTGTGTGTGTGTAATTTAATTTTTTTCCCAAATATTTTAGTAGCAAAATATGTCTTTTTTCTATCATTAAAACTTTGTAGTAATATGAACTGTGAGATTCAGATAACAATAGAATGTGTGTGTAGAAATTGGAATTTCTGGATTTTTTAGGTTTTTTTATCTTGCCTTATTTTTATAAATAAACTAGATGATCTATAATTTTTTAAAAGAACTCTTTTATACAGAGTTTCCCCTTTCCCTAACTGCACTCGTAGTTGTGCAATGTCCAACTGCTGTAGATAGGGAAGGGATCCAATCTGTGTAGGAAGAGATTAAATCTTTCACTTCCACATCTATATTTTAGCTTCTATAATTACTAATTTCATTATTCAGTGTAACAGATTCAGTGTCATTGTCAATAATATCTTCAATTAAATCAGGTGAGAGGAATGATATAAAGATGAGTAGCTCCAGATTATCCAGAATTATTTTTTAAAAAAATTGTAGAGTTGTTCTTTTTTATAGTATTCCCTGTAACATTGTTTGAGCCTTTTGACATCTCATAGGCAAACTTCATCTTGAATGAACTGCTTTAGAAAAATTACCAGTGTGCATCGAGTGGAGGAAAAATATCCACAAAGAATTTGACAGGGGTACAGCTGATTGTTGATACAAACATTGGTTTAACATGTTAAACAGATGTTAAATTCTTTCGCAGGCCATGATGTAACTCCATCAACTCGGCAATATTTTGTGCAATTTATGACAAATAGGGAGAAGAACCACTGTGTGACAACTTAGCAAGCAATAGGGACCTCACATCTGGATTTCAATTACCCAGACAACCATTCTGTAACAGTAGGGTTTTTTAGTCTCTTTGTTTGCCTCTGACTCAGCTCAAATACATAATGTGTAATACGCAAATAATATTGTTACATATTTCTATGGAGATTCTCAGTCATCCAGGTCACGATTGTCCCAAAGGTGCATTTTCAAGAGGCAACTGGACTTTCTGGTTTTACTTTGAAAATGTTTCACTTCCAGTCAGAGCTGAAGAAGCTTCTTGGATGAGAAGCGAAATGTCTTAAAAAAAAACAGAAAAACCAGTTCTCTCTTGAAAAAGCACCTTTGGGACAGTTTTATTACATAGTTATTGCAGTGCTGAGGGATTACCACATGTGGATTTACTTTAAATAATTTGAAACATAACTGAATTGGAGAAACAGCTGATGTAGAGCTGCTGCTGCTGGGTATAGTAACCAAGGATTTAAGATTTTCAAGGAACTGGGCTTGTATAGTTTCCATCGAGCTCCTCTCTGAAGTTTAACCCTGAATTAATAGGCAGAAAGCAAACATGAGATAGTTCGATCACTCACAAACTTCCTGTCAAGATAATCTGCTGGCTTTTGTCTCCTCACTGGGGTGGGGGAGGTATGTTTGCTGATATTGTCTGCTCCAAGATAATGACTGTTTCTTGCAGCAGCTTCAAGCATTTTGTACATGAATGTGCAGTCAAGGAGAAGGGAAAGGCTTCTACCAGGAATGTTGATCCAGGAGTCTGTTCCTGCTATCTGGTCTTTGGAATCTGGCCTAAGCATCAGTCACTATCTTCCTAAGCAAAGGGTGAGACATCTTCATTTCCCAGCAGAGAGTGTTTCAAAAGGAAACGGGACTCAGCACACAGGCCACAAACTCAGATTTCTACTCCCCGTGATTTCCTTTCTCTAGATGAGCAGAGTTTCTCAGATGTCCCCTCCCTCAATTTACTGGAAAAGCAGCATCAAAACTATAGAATGTGGGGAAAGGATTTTTATCAATCAGAGGAGAGCTGGAAGGAACCTTGGAGGTCCTCTAGTCCAGTCCCCTGCTTTTCCCTTTTATATTGACCCATATGCCTTCTAGGGAGGCTTCCATCCTTGGTTTTGTGGATTTATTTATTTATTTCAATTTATACCCTGCCTCTCTTCCCCGATCAAGAGGAACTCGAGGCGGCTTGAGATGTAGTGATCTTGTATATGTAATGCAACTCCAGTTCCTCTTTTGTTAGGTCTGTTTCTTTTGAACAGTTTGTATCCTTCCACCAGTACATTCCAGCCATGAGCTTCATCCCACTAAGTTTCAGTAATGGCAACTATATCAAACTCCAAATGTATCATCTTAAAAAAATAATAATAATGCTGGGAAGTAAAATTGAGAAATACCGCACCTGTCTTGCAAATCTCCTGTGGCAGCAGGAGATGTAAAAATATTAATTCAAATAAGTGTCGTATTTGCAACATGCTGGTTTCTTGTCGCATAGGATGAAAGTAGCCACGTGGGGAGCAGCATCTAATTGCTAAGCTACTGGGAATACGATTGAAGTTGAAATAGAATGAGAAAGTGCTGATGGCTCCACCATGTGGCTAATGTAGTAATAATGCTAACTGCATTGGTTATGGAGAAAAACTTTTGAGGTCACCCCCAAATATATGTAGGCATAGTTTCCATTTCATAGAATTTAACAATCCAAAGTTTCCCCTTGAGACTCAACAAAATTTAACATATTATGCAAAGACTCGGCACAGCTGAGAAGTCCATAAAGCTGGGAAAGATGGAAGGAGAAGAAAAGGATGGCCAGTATCAAGGTGAATGGGCTTGATCTCAGCACCAATGAGTACCCAATTAGAGGAACTGAAGGATTAGATTGGGGACAGATCTCTATGGTTGTTAAGAATGGAGTCTGATTTGATGACACACATTGCTTTTCTTAATACCCAGCAAAAATCTATGAAAACAACTACCGGTATGATTTCCTGCTCTTGAGCAAAGTTATTGTCCAGCTAACTCGTCAAACTGCAGTGAATGTCTATGGAGATTCTTAGTCATCCAGGTCATGGAAAGAAGCACTGTTAGGACAAAATGCAACGAAGTATTTGAGTTAGTCTAACGTCAAATCCAGGGCACGCTTCTCCTATCCAACAATATAAAAATTCACTGAATGACATTAGTATTTGAGCTATATCTCACTTTTCATTCAAAATTCAAAAGAGCCATGTGCAGATCTGTACATTGGGGAAACAAAGCACTTCATAAATGAATGGCACAGCATAGGGGAACAGGACTAGATTCAGCAGTCCACCTGCATTTAGAAGACGAAGGCCACTCTTCTGAAGACAGCAAAGTCCACCTTTTGGACAGAGAGGACCACTAGTTTGAAAGAGGGGTCAAAGAGGCCATCTATTCCAAAATTGAACAGCCTTCTCTCAACAGAGGGGGAGGGTTACAACATCATCCATCTCCAGTCTACAACACAATCTTTTCAACAGTTCCAAGAAGGTTCCACACCAATGGTGGGATTCAAATTTTGCTACCAGTTCTGTGGGCGGGTGGGTGTGGCTATACTGCATGTGACTGGGTGGCCCGCCGCACCCCCCCACTCCCCATTTTTTGCCTAGAAAGCCAACCTGAAGCCTCCTGGCAGCCAAATAGCGGCATGGGGGGCGGCATCACCCCCCTGTGCCATTTTTGGCCTAGAAAAACTCCCTGAAGCGTCCTGGCAGCCAAATGGGGGCACGTGGAGACTCCTGGAAGGGGCGGGATGGGGCCAATCAGAGGTGGCATTTGCTGGTTCTCCAAACCAATCGAAAGTATACTATATATAATTTAAAATGCAATATAGCAAATACCAAAAGCTTGTAATTCACAATGTAAAAGTGAAATTTTATACAATTGTATGTTTACTTCTTCGTATGTTTTGTTTTTCTTTTTTCTGTTTTGTGTTATTTTGACTGTTTTTAAATAATAAAATTTATATTTTTTAAAAGAATTATCCCTACCGGTTCTCCGAACCTGTCAGAACTGGCTAAATACCACCTCTGCTCCACACCCATTTGCACTACTCAGGTGATCCTGATGACACAGGTGACCTTAACAACTCTCTAAAAGAATGCAAATCACCAGCTGTCTGCAAGGAGTATAAATCCTTCCATTCCCCACCATCCAGTCAGAGCTGAAGCTTCTTGGATGAGAAGTGAAACGTCTTCAAAGAAAACCCAGAAAGTCCAGTTGCCTCTTGAAAAAAGCACCTTTGGGACAACTATGACCTGGATGACTGAGAATCGCTATAGACGTTTTATTCAAAAGTTCAAAGCAACACACATGGCACTCTTTTCTCCACAAAAAACAAATGATGGGAGTTTGAGCCAAAGGGAAATGATTGGTCCAAAAACATCCAGGGAATTTTCATGGCTGACAGCAGACTTGAATCTGGGTTTCCTCAAACCCAGTTCAATATTTAAATGTAATGCCATTCACATTAACAAGTATGCTCCCGAGACCCAAGAGATCTATTCCCTTATCCTTGTTAGAGAAACAGTTGCCAGAATAATAGGCAGAAGCAACTTCCTGCTTTTTTGAGCTGGTAAGCAGAAGGCACTTTCCCATGGTCCTACAGGTTTGGTCAGTACTTTCATTGTTCTATCACAAGAGAATGGGTTAAGTGACCTATCCTAGTGACACTTATGCAGGACCAAGACTCTCGTGGCCTTAGAGGCCACTAGTGATTCCCCATCTCTGCAAAAGATGTGTCAGGCTGTGGTTGAGGAGGGACACAGCTCTGAAGCATTTTTATCATAAAAATATGTGGGTTCAATTAGGCACGACTAAAGTCTCAGATGAATATTGTCAGCAATTGAAAGTGATTTTCCTCCTTCATGCAAGCTATGGAACAGATTTGCTCAGACATAAATCTTAGTTCCAGAACAAGGCTCAAACAGACACTGATCTTACTTATATTCTGCATTGAAGATGTGTATCTTTGGCTTAATCCATTGTGCTGGAAGGAAAATGCTTATTTCTGCTTTTGCACTCATACTAGAGATTACAAGAATGTCGTACAACTCTGTGAAGCCTTGGAAGAAGCGGATTATCTGGACCCCTTTCAGTCCGGATTCAGGCCTGGGCACAGCACCGAGACAGCATTGGTCACATTGGTTGATGATCTCTGGGGAGCCCGGGATAGGGGTCATTCCTCTATCCTGGTGCTACTTGACATCTAAGTGGCATTTGATACTATTGACCATGGTATCCTTCTGCAACGGCTCTGGGAGTTGGGAGTGGGAGGCACCGTGCTTTGGTGGTTCTCTTCCGACCTCTCAGACTGTGTGCAGACAGTGTTGGGAGGGCAGAGGTTGAGCCCGAGGCCCCTGACGGGGTGTCTCAGGGGTCAGTTCTCTCGCCATTCCTATTCAACATTTATATGAAACCGCTGGGTGAGATCATTCGATGATTCAGGTTGCAGTATCATTAATATGCTGATGATACTCAACTGTTCATCTTCACCCTGAAGCAACCCAACGATGCCACCAAAATGATGTCCCAGTGCCTGAAGGTATATGGATGGGGATCTGGATGGGGACCAACAAGCTCAAATTCAACCCAGACAAGACCAAGTGGCTTTGGGTCCCTACTTCTTGGACCATTCAACATTTTCCATCATTGGAAATGGAGGGGGGAGGTGTTGGCCCTCTCTGAGAGGGTTTGCAATTTAGGAGTCCTTCTGAATCCACAGCTAAATTTAGAAGATCAGCTGTGGCCAGATTTGACAGCTGTGGCCAGAGGGACCTTTACCCAGGTTTGCCTGGTGCACCAATTGCGCCCTTTCTGGACCAAGAAGCATTACTCACAGTCACTCATGCCCTCATCACCTCACGGCTAGAATACTGCAATGAGCTCTACTTGGGGCTGCCCTTGAAAAGCATTCGGAAGCTTCACCTGGTCGAGAATGCAGCCACGTGAGTAGTCATGGGTGTTTTTCGATACACCCATGCCACACCACTCTTGCGCAGCTTGCACTGGCTCCCAGATGGCTTCTAGGTTCAATTCAAGGTGCTGGTCATTACCTTTAAAGCCCTACATGGCATTGGACCGGGTTACCTTTGAGATTGCCTTCTGCCGCCATTTGCCTCCCAGCGCCCCTCCGGATACCATTGGCCAGACAGTGTCACCTGGCAACTCCACGGAGGAGAGCCTTCTCTGCAGCAGGCCCAGCCCTCTGCAATGATCTTCCACCAGAGGTCTGCGGTGTCCCGGACCTACGAATTTTCTGGTGACCACTAAAGACCTGGTTCTTCCAGCGGGCCAGTTTAGATTGACCCACCGAAAATTTTAGGAAATTTTAGGAATTTTAAGAAGATTAGTAATTTTAATGGGTTTTAAATCGTTTTTAAATATTGTTCTGTATTGTTTTTATTCTTGTGAGCTGCCTGCAGTCCTGCAGGATTGAGCGGCCTACAAATTTAAATAAATAAATAAATAAGCTGTGACACAACTGTGCCCTCAAGCTGACAATAAAATATTGCATAGTTCAAAGAAGAAACAAAGATGAAATAAGGCATAAAGAAATAAGAATTGTTAACTTAAAACTTTAGCAAGCCTGGAAAATCTTGCATGATATTTTCCAAAGAAAGATAAGCACTGCATTGTTTAACTGTCTGGAGGTAGTGTGAGTTCCACAGTGTAGCTGCCAGCAAAAGAGGTGAAGCATGAAACAATGTATACCATCTTTGCTTTAAGAAAGACAATATTTTTTAAATCATATAAGGGTCTGGATGTACTACAAAGATAAATGAGAGAGGGAAAAATTAATAGCAATATGGTATTATTTTGAAAAGTAAAAAGTGGATCTTTTAAAGTAACTATAGAAAAAGGGAGACAACCAGCATGAAGTACTTTTAGAATAGATATTTTTCAAGACAGGAGTTTCAAATACTTCTGTATAGAAGTCAATTTACGGAAGTCCAATAAATGTTTCCAATTTCATCTTTCTTCTCAACACTCCCTTAATGTCTTCCACACTGGTTAAGAGAGGTCTACTCTCCCTAAGTCTTTTGGAAAGGATGTTTTCCTGAGTGTCTTTGAATAGGGAATTTTATTTTCTGAATTTACCAGGATATTAGAAAGTGCTTAACACAAAGAAACTGTGGGAACAGTTTTAGGCTTTTCTTAGGATCCATCCACACTATTTTGCATCAAATAAAAAGGTATTTAAAGACCAGTGCTCTGATAGAGGAGAACAATTCAAAGCACACTGACAATGTCTCCTTGAATGGTGATGAAACATTTGCAACCA
>JANHGC010004367.1:108634-130655 GCA_027560395.1 Boaedon fuliginosus | reverse complement strand
GTCCACCATTAAAACCATCCTTCCAAGCAGTCTCCATGTTTCCAGTGTCTTTCTTCCCACTTGGAACTGAACCCAGACATTTCTGCCAACCATTTCTGCCACTGTCAGGTTTAAGAATATCACTTCCCATGTTCAAAAGCTTCACATTCCATTTCCATATTGACATTGACTAGGCTGACTTCATTTTATCATAGGAGAAGTCTTTAGAAAGCCTGGAAATGACAGCTGACAGCATTCTGTTTGCCAGAAAAATAGCTAGACTATAATTTAGGGTATATTTAAGGTGCATTCAGTTGAGGATCATGTCTCAGTAGAAGCTGAGAAGACTCCCAATCTCTCTCTCCCCCACCCCAATCTCTGCTCAGAAGGCGCTTTCATGCATGGATTGATAAAATAATTGAATGAGGTCTTCCAGTTCTTTTCTTTTGTTTTTTTTTAATCTCTGGATAAATAAAATAGCAAGTCCATCACAGCAATTCAATATGCTGAAGATATGATGTTAATAGTACTTCTTTTAAAAATGCTAATTTGGATAAGAATGTTTGGATAAGGATTTGTGGCTAGAAGTCCCTTTTATTTCTCAGAACGTTGCTCTTTAGCACTACAGTAGACAGTACGTCCCCTAGTTTGTTTTTGGAGACTGTATCACTAGAATTTAAATGGCAGTGATGATGGTGAGAACCTGAGACCTTTGGGTAAGAGTGGGTTCCTGGAACATCCTAAATCACTCACTTGCATTGTTGTCTTGTCTGTTTCAGGCCCCTTAAACCATGAAGTGTACCTTCCACTCAGCCAAAGTTTGCCTACTTTTTCTTACACTTTAGAATCCATCTCCCAAAAATCTAGTACTGAGTGCTTGCATGAAAAAGAGAGAAAATACGTGAAAAAAGTATGCACATTGGAATGGGACAACTTGCTACAGTCAATTTGCCACAGCCAATTCATCATGGTCAACTCATCATGGCCAACTTGCCACAGGCGAATTCGTTGCAGGACAATTCAACAATTCAATTTAATTATTTAAAATAGTTAAAAAATTATTTTGATAATTGTCATTCACATTTCATTTTGTCCCTCCTTTGGCATCCTTTCTTTAATGTTTCTATTCTAATCCACTATTTCTTTGATATTAGTGTAACTCATGTCCCGCAGCAAGTTGTCCCATGGCAAACTGGTCATGGCAAATTGTCTCATGGTGAGTTGGCCAAGTTGAGTTGGCCATGACAAGTTGACTGTGGCGTGTTGTTCTAGATCCCCCCATACATTATCTCCACCCTTTCTAGCTGTAGTCTAGTCTTCTACTGACTTCTATTGACTACTATTATGACTTCTACTGACATTCAGCCAATAAGCTGAATGATAAGTATTTTTGTATGTTGTTTGTTATACATTATTGAAATAAAGTACTATTGGCCTTTATAAATATTATTTTTACAGGTTTACTGTAATGGGCAGCCTATTTCTGACCTCTTCAAAAAGTTTGAAGAAAAATTCACAATCGGAACTATAGGTATTCAACTGTTAAGTTTTCTTCCTAATTATTCATATAAAAAATAGATAGGTTGATAGTCCTGAGGTCAACTGCGTGATATCATTGGTCTACAATGGGCATTATTTGATGATTTGGCATAATATGGTCAGGTTATTCCTTAGATAAACATCTACTCAAAAGTTTATTCTGGGCTTTATATTTATCAATAGGAGAGAATGTATGGAGTCATGCGGACTCAATAGTCTAGACTCCTAATCCAGAGGCCTAAATGAGGAATTGCATTTGATGGGCAGCAGAATTCAATATACAACACTGGAAATATTTCAGGAAACTTTAATGCTTAAGCTTTGGTAATATGACTTGTTTATTGATTTTTTTCCATATCATGGTGTTGATATTACAGTATCCAGCTGACTGACAATCTGAAATATAGCACATGCAACATTGTAAGAATAAATTAAAAAATCCAGTGTAGCATCTCTTTATTGACATGCCAACATGTCAGTCTTTCAAGGTAGGTCAGGTCAAGAGACAGACATTGCAGAGATTCCAGAAATGCTGCTTTATTATAGTAGAATAAAATAACTGAATTTTGAAAGTCTGCTTGAGTATTTTTCTGTCTCCTATTATACTAACAAAGGAAAAGTTATTTTTAATTTAATTTTAATTTATTTCTCATCTCACCTTCTTGACTATGCACCTCTGTAACGATTCTTTCATTTCAAGGTCATCTCTAAAACTCTTTACACAGCTAGAACATGTAGAGATTGAATGGCATTTAAATCAATAGTTAATATCCAACCTTTCAAATTAGCGATAGTCTCCCATAATCCTTATTCAGATATAAATAACCTACCTTATTATATTCTAAGTGGATTTGACTATCTTTGTAATCCACCACATCCTAATTTAGGTAATGTTAAATTTAATTTAGAGACTACTGTATCCTCTTACAGTAGTGCATATTTATCACTTTATAGAATAATCAGTTTAGTGTGGTGGTTGAAATACCAGTCTAGAAATCAGGAGACTGAGTTCTAGTCTCATTTTAGGCATAAAGCCAGCTGGGTGACCTTGACCATCATTCTCTCTTAGCCATAGGGAGGCAGCAATGGTGAATCACTTCCCAAAATTTTGCCAAGAAAACCAAAGGGACTAGTCCAGAGAATTCACAGGAGTTGACATTGACTTAAAGGCACATATAATGTCATAAAGGCACCCTGACATCAATTGGGAGAAAAACTCTGCATCAAGAGGGAGATTGAATAGGTTCCTGAAGAGCTTAGCTGACAATTTTATCATTCCAAAAGACAGAGGAGGGAGCTAGAGGGTCAGCTATACTTGGAGCCAATTTTTACTAACAGAGAAGAAACAATAGAGAGGGTTGAAGTTGCTGGAACTTTGGGTGAAAGTGACCATGTCATATTGGAATTCAATATAATGCAGACACAAGCAATAGAACTTTAAAAGTATGCTTATAAAAGACCAGTCTAGCACATTACAACTGTAAAAGAAAAAGAAGAAATCCAAGAAGAAACCAGCATGATTGCACAAACTCTCTAATAAACTTAAAGACAAAAAGGATGTATAAAAAATGGAAAGGACACATAGCCAGGCAGAGTACCAGCACAGAGCCCAAATCTTCAAAGATGAAATCAGGAAAGTTAAGGCTTGGAATGAACCAAGACTTGCAACAAATGTCAAAAATAATAATTAAAAAAATGTAAAAAACAAGAAAAAAGTCAAGAAAACAATCAGTCCTCTAATGGGAGAAGATGGCAAGGAAGTGTTGAACAGCAGGGAGAAAGCAGAGCTGCTTAATTCATTCTTTGCATCTATCTTCATGCAAAAGGAAAAAAAAAAGAACCACCTACCAAAAATAGAACTGTAAATTACAGCCTAGGAATATAAGTAAGAAAATGGTAAGAGAACACCTGTCTACTCTAGATGAGTTCAAAATACCAGGACCAGATGGATTATTCCAGAATTCTGAAGGAGCTGGCAAATGTTATCTCAGAACCACTCTACCATATCCTTCAAAAACCTTGAAGCACCAGGGAACTACCTAAGGACCAGAAAATAGCTGACATGGTTTCCATCTTCAGAAAAGGAAAAAAAAATGGATCCAGACCAGTGGTGGGATTCAAATTCTTTTACTACCGGTTCTGTGGGCATGGCTTTATGGGCGTGGCTATGCAGTCATGCAACCATTAGGATATTCTGGAATACAAAAGGATATAATTCAGATTCCAAGACATTAATGCCAAAAATTTGACCCTGGGGACACAATAGATAAAGGGAAATAATCTATATAAGCAGCTAGTGCTCATATATTAAATTTACATTCAATTTAATTTACATTATTCAAACAAGTCATTTTCTAGTGTAGCATGAGCCTTAAAGGTTTAAAATACATTCTTATGTAATTATATTAGCAACAAAACAGAAATGGTTTGCCAGAAATGGTTTGCTGTAGCACGGAATGGGACAACTTGCCATGGCCAATTCACCTCAGTCAACTCATCATGGCCAGCTCTCCAAAGGACAACTCACGTCAGAAAATGTAACAATTCTATTTCATTATTTAAAATAAATGAAAAACTATTTAAGTTTTTGCATTTACATTTCCTTCTGTCCCTCTTTTGCAAACTTTCTTTAATGATTCTATTACATCATTTCTCTGATATTAGTGTAACTCTTGTCCCACAGCAAGTTGATCTTTGGCGAATTGGCCATACTGATTTAAACAATCAGAGGCCAATTTAAAAATCACTGACTACATTGCACAATAAACTCAAAATGTTTGAGGAGGCAAATTTTTAATTGAAGTAGATTTATTGCTGATCTTATTGTTTTTTATGATGTTTTATTGCTGTATTTTATCCTTGTTGTAAGCCACCTCGAGTTCCCCTTGACTGGGGAAGAGAGACGGGATATAAATTCGATCAAATAAATAAATAAATAAATTTATGATGTAATTCTATATCCTTTAGTGGGGAACAAGGCCAATTTACCATAGGGCATTTTATTTTGGCTCTTCAAAGGGATGCATTGTAAAACATGGCATGATAATACTCAAACAATTCCTCTGATCATCCTTAGGAGAGACTACAGCGAAAGCTCTAAAGCTCCATGAGGATTGCTATTATTTTCCAGGACACATAACTGTTGCCGGTTTAATTCCTAGCATATTATGCTCATGCTGTATTACTTACTTCATGTACAAATAACTTGACAATGTAAGGTTTGCCAAGATCTGAATTAAGCCCCTTAGGCATTTCCCCCTGAGATTCTTCTATCATTGCCTCCGATAAAATATGCTTCTTTCAGAAAACAATATACAAATCTCTCAGAAAACAAATCTTTTTCTAAACAGTTATGTAAGACTCTGCTTAGTTTAATAGTATTTTCTTAAAATCCTAACAACACAACATGTCAGTTGATTTTCTTAGGTAGCTCACCTTTGCTGGAGGGATTTCCAGCTTGGCTTTTTAGTAACTCATATAATGAAATATGGGAAGAGCGATGATCTCATTGTAATCGGGAGAACTGTTTTCTCTGTTGGCTGCTTTACCTGGAATGATTTCCTCAACTTTCTCCATTCTAACACAGAGGGACATACCAAAATCAGCTGCAGATCTTTGAAGGGTGGATGGATAGCATTGGGTTCAAGAATGTGAGATTTACTTGGATATGAATTCCTTTGTCAGTTTATAATCTAGCTTTGACCTATGTTATCTTATGTCATTGGTTTATTATTTTTTATCGGTATTCCTCTTTTTCCTTCTTTATAACATTATTTACTCTGAAAGAATGTTTATAATAGATATATATGCATACGATATACCTGCGCTACACTAATGAGACTACTTTGAATGCTGAAAATGTAAATGAACTGCGGGTTCTAGTATGAGAAATCAAGGAGCATATGAAAAATTGAAACTAATTACAGGTGGCAGTTTTGGCCAGGAGGGCCAATGCACAGCTTCATCTTGCCTCTCATCTGTGGCCTTTCCTTCAATGAGGAGGTCCTCCAGTTATTACTCATGCCTTGGTCACCTCCCAGTTGAATTATTGCAATGTGCTGTGCATGGGGCTGCTCTTGAAGATCATTTAGGGACTATGGTGGTTCAAAATGTCATAGCATGAGCAGTAATAGATGTCTTTCAGTGAACCCATATATCACCACTGCTATGCAGTCAGTTGGCTTAGGAGTGCAAAATAAGATGCTGGTTATTACCAATAAAGACTTGTGTAGCATAGGGTTTGTATATCGGAGAGATCAATTGTTTCTGCCCACCCAGAACATCCTGGGAGAATGAATGTACTGTAAGTCAGGGGTCCCTAACCTCTGGTCTGTGGACTGGCACAGGGCCACGGCATGCCAGAAACCGTGCCACGCAAACAAGCAAAGCCCCTTTTGCAGGATGCAGGCAGCACACAAAACCATGTCCCGTACAGTCCGCAGAAAAAACTCTCCACAGAACAGGTCCATGATGCGCAAAACATTGGTGGCTGCTGCTCTAAGTCCTTTTGTTATGGGACCTAGTAAGCATACTGTGGCTCTCACTTTCCAGAATAGCATCCTCTCCCCAGAGATAAGGATGATGGTCTTTCTAGGAAATGCCCTAGGGTTTGAGGGCCACAGAGGATGGTCTATGTAATACTTGAAACATGGCTTTTTAATATTATTGCACTGGCTAATTAACATGGGATTTCTTGTATTTTAAATTTGCTTTTTCAACTGTATTGTTAATAAGCCTTAACCTTCAAGAAAAAGCCTCTCTTTCAGAAACCAGGATTGGCAGGAGAGCATTCAACACATTGTAGATACCAGTTTTGTTTTTAGTTATTCTCAAGCCGAAACAAAGAAACAAAGAAAATAGTTAAGCCGAACCTTGGGAAGGGCTGAGAATGTATTTTACCCAAATCCATTTTGATGTTTTTCCTTTGCAAATGTTTCTTTTACTTTGATTCAGAATGCAATGCTCTTTTCTATGACTATGCTGTAATTCTTGTGATGTAGTTGAACGGATGACTATTTCTAAACCAATCAACTTTTGTTTTGGACTTCTTTGCTGTACTAACTATAAAAGTAAATGTAATCCATTTCTCGGGTTTGCCCCTTTTCATAGGGAGACCATACCTGATCAGAATACTCTAATAAATTGCTTTAAAATTTTCTTCAGACTTGGTTGTTTATTGGAAAAGGTAAACTGAGGCAGAACTTAGGGCTGGATTTGGCTATCGGGTTCCAGAGAAAGCTTTAAAAATCTGGTTTTGGTCCCAGACTTGGAGTTGATGTTTATGATTTGTGTAAGGCCCCTGTTTTGATTATTTTATTGTTTGTCTCATTATTTTAGACTGCGCTATTTAATTTTATGTTTTTAACTGTTTTGTGCACCACCAAAATCCACTGCAGTTGTTGGGCAATCCATTTAAATATTTAAATATAAAGAAGAGCAACCTAACAACAGGTGCAGCAATCAGTTTTGGAATTGAGAGTGAAGAAATTGAAGTGATGAATATCTTCTGCTTTTTAAGATCAACTGTTAGCAGTAAAGCAATAACCAATCAAGAAATATGCCATCAAAAAGCATGGCAAATATGCTCCACTAGCAATGAAGTCCTTGGAAAAGATATTCATAAGTTGTCGTGTGCCTACTACAAAGATTAGAATTGTGTAGGCAATTATTTGGAAGTTCAACTTTGAAAATGGAACAGAAAGAGGGGTATTACTTTCAACTGTTGATGTTGGAGAAGGCTTCTGAGAATACCATGGATAGCTAAGAAAACAAAACAAAATGTGTTATAGAACAGCTGAACCCAGCCTTTATAGCTTGGCAGCATTGGGGGGAGGGGAGGGAGGGAAACCGGGCTGTTCGAGTGGTGGGCCAGCATGTGCATTCACACACACACAGCTCAATCTGTGTGAGTGCAGGCTGGCACACACACACACACACACACACACACACACACACACACACCACTTGACTTGTGTAAGTTGAGCTGTGTGTGTCCACATGCCGCCCCACCATTTGCACAGCCCCATAGTGGGCCGCAGCCTGGGGGTTGGGGACCCCTATTAATCAATCCAGAGATTGTATTGTAAGTATTGTAAGTCGAGGACTACCTGTAGTTGTTTAGCAGAGTGACAGCACTGGAGAAAACACTTTCTTTGTGTCTGGTTGTTTTGGTGTGCAAAGCCCTATGGCAGGTAAAATAAAGGTAAATAAATATAAAGGGCAGGGTTTGCACATTTCATCATTCTGACCAAACTTTCAGATCTCATAGCTGCCTCTGCATACAGTCAAAGATGTGTTTGGGGGAACATCAACAAACCCATGAGATCTCAGGAGAGGCCCAAATTACCAGGCTTAAATTATCACATTTTGGACACATTACACAAAGACTTAGCTCTTTGAGAAATTGATGAAATATGCAGCAAACAATATGGAAGTAAAGAGAAATAAAGCATGACTAGCAGAGAGTTAGATGGATTCAATTAAAGCAGTGATAGGTCCCTCGTTGGAAGATCTGAAGAGTTAGGTTGGCAACAGGACATCCTGCAGAGGGTCTATCATTAAATGTCAACGCTGACTTGATGATATCTAATCCATCTATCATCAATTATCATATACGGTATTATCACACTATTTCTTATTTGTCTTTCAATAAACCTTTTCCCCCCCATTTGTGGCATGCTGGCTTAAAAATCTTAGAGAAGAGGGAAAAATGAAATCTGACTGAAATCTGGCTATTCCAGGTTATATTTAAAGCACCAAATTAGTCATTTAGGTGGTGAAACTTCATAGCAGCAGTCATGGGTTTGTTGATGTTCCCCCAAACACATCTTTGACTTTATGCAGAGGCAGCTATGAGATCTGAAAGTTTGGTCAGAATGATGAAACGTGCCCTTTATATTTATTTACCTTTATTTTACCTGCTATAGGGCTTTGCACACCAAAACAACCAGACACAAAGAAAGTGTTTTCTCCAGTGCTGTCACTCTGCTAAACAACTACAGGTAGTCCTCGATTTACAATATTTTGTTTAGTGACTGTTCAATGTCACGGCGGCATTGAAAGAAGTGATTTATGACCATTTCCCACACTTATGCCTGTTGGACCAGCCCCGTGATCAAAATTCAGACATTTGGCAACTGACTCCTATTTATGACAGTTGCAGTGTCCCGGGATCATGTGATCCCTTTTTGTGACCTTCTGACAAGAAAAATCAATGGGGAAACCATATTTACTTAATAATTGTGTCACTAATCTAATAACTGCAGTGGTTCAGTTAACAATTATGGCAAGAAAAGTCATAAAATGAAGCAAAACTATGTATGACAAGGTAACTCATTAATGTAAAAATAATAAAGGTGGGATACAAGTAAAGGCAAAGCAATCATAGGGTGGACCCCAGTTGATAAAAAGCGTCCACGAAAGAGACTTAAACAAGATGGATCGATGACATCAGCAAGTATTGCGGGCCAATTGGCAAAAAAACCCTCTGGACCATATTGGTTGGAAACATGCGGAAGAAGCCTTCATCCCGCAGTGGACAGACAATGGCTTAAAACGATGATGATGGTAAATAAATGTAAACGAATAAATAACCATTGACATTCCTCAATATCTTCTTTAAAAAAAACATAAAGAGTTCTAAAACTCCTGAAAAGAGAAAAATCAGCTCAATTTCGTGGGTGAGGGCTTAACAGAATGCTGTCTACCTTAAACCTCTCTAAAATAGAAAACACTTTTAATCCTGTTCCCCACCCTCTAAACATTTGACCATAGATCAAATATTTTGGCCCTGCTTGTTTGGGAATTCTGACGTATTTCTCAATGGCATGGTAGCGGTGTTATATAACAGCACCAAGTGGCCTCCTCATACTTAATATGAAAGTAACTTTTTGGCATATAACTGTAATTGGCAACATCAGGAGAACAACGTCAGATCGTCCACATTCTTGCATCAACAACCAGAGGGGTCCCCAACCTCCGGTCCGCGGACTGTTGGGAACTGGGCTGCACAAGCATCAGGCAGGCGTGCAAAACCATCCTCTCCCTCCTGCCTCTGTTGCCATTCTGTGGAGCTGGAAATGTTGGGGTCTGCTGAACTAGAAGAATGAGGTAAATGCCCATCAAACTACCCTCCAACTTTATAATGGAATGATTTTAATGTGAATTCTACTGCTATTTTTTGGGGGGGCGGGGGGAGGCTTCATATTATTTGGGAATTACTGAGATACCAAAAGTTTGCCTAAAAGGGTTGGCATCAAAACAAACAAAAGAATTACTATTAAGGAATAGTAACGAGCTGATGCATTTGTAATGGGAAAGATGTTACAACTTGTCACGTACTTTACTTACATTCAAATTAATGATTTTGACCCTTTCTACAGAAAATAGAATTATGAGCTAGAGAAGCTCAGTTTATGACTTAATTTCAGGCTATTTCCTATAAGATTTATGCTGCTGATTGCATTTTATGCTCCTAGTGTGTTGTCTGCAATACGTTTCAATTCATATCATCATATCAATTTCTAATTACAATTATAAGTTTATTCTCTCTGGTTTTTACATACTAGATGGTAATCAAAACTACGATTGTCTGCACTCTTTTTTAAAAATTCCCTAAATGGACTGGAGAATGGCCCCACCTCCTTTGCCTGAGTCAAGATCTTAGAGCACACCTTTACTATAAAAAGACACTGGGCTACTTGAAATCTCTCAGCTAAGAATTCGGATCTTTGACATCTGGATGAATCCACTTTCCAGGTAAGTTTTAATGCTAGATTTATTTTTTCCTGCAAGTAAAAGGAGGAATGAATGTGCTGAGACATATGGGATGGGCATTTTAAACTTCAGGTTTATTTTTAATACATATCTTGGATACAGGGCGCAACAGGTGGTTGTTAGGTCAATCAAGATGTATAACCAACCAGTAGTATATTAGTCACAGTTAGAAGGGTAACTTTTAAGGGAGATTTCTTAATCTGAAAAGGGAAAAAAAAACACCTTAACTTTAAAAAGATTTGTGGAGGATGAATTTTTGTTGAGCAGTGAGCCAATCTCTGGGAAAAAAAACCTGTTAAAAGGCAGAACAAAGAAAACCTTTTTCTTCGGATGAAATGTACTATGAACCACAAAAGCTTTTGCAATAATAAATGTGTGAGACAAGAGCTTTAGTATGTATGAATATATCTGGCTTTAGTATGTATGAATGCATGGCAATTGTAAAGGAGAAATCAAAGTAAAGGAAAAAGGAAAAGGAAAAACCCCAGCACTCAGGACTGATGACTGGAGTTGAGAGCGCAATCTTTGGACAATTTCCCTTGTGAAATTCCTCCCTCCTAGCTTCTCGTAAACAGCTCTCATTCACTTTACAGGAGGCTCGCTCAAACTTCCCAGTGTGTAAATTCCATTCGTACATTTTTGTTTTGTATCCATGCCACTATTACAACAAAAGTTGAAAAGTGAGGGCTTATCAAGCAGCTTATTTTTTCATGGCAATTTTAACTCTTGCCTCTCAGTAGGTTAAAATATCTGTGACTTCTTTACTTACCTTCAGGTTCTCTAGTATGTCTCTATGGAAAATCACTAATATCGATCAGAGCTTAAAACTGCATTTGGCAATTTTAGCACGGAAATAAAATCAAAATCTCTACCCTTAGTTTGATTAATGACTTAGAATATGAGGCAGCATGTGAGCAGTTTTGAATGAGGATTGCTAGGGACTCTCCCTATTACACTTGTAATGTGTGCATGTTTTGAATGGGACAGATTTTTCCCCTGGCATAAGCTTTTGAGGACATCTAGTGGGTATTATATTTAAATTATTCTTACACCTTAAGAACTAAGATTAAAAATAAAGTTGGAAAGCTGGAGGGACAGCACTAGCTTTTCCCTTTTCGCACCTTATTAATTTGAATGAATAACACTATAATGTTTTATACGACATTTAAGAGTATTTGGTTGCAATTAATTAATAGCTTCACCGAACATAAAGATCAGCCAGTTCACACATATACAGCTAGTCCTCGACTTAGGGCCGCAATTGAGCCCCAAGTTCCCATTGTTAAATGAGACATTTGTTAAGTGAGTTTTGCCCCATTTTATGACTTTCCTTGCCACAGTTGTTAAGTGAATCACTGCGGCTGATAAGTTTGTAACCCAGTTGTTCAGCGAATCTGGCTTCCCCGTTGGCTTTGCTTGTCAGAAGGTCACAAAAGGGGATCAGGTGACCCAAAAGGGGATCACGTGACCACAGCAACAGTCATAAATACTTGCCAAGCCACTGATATTCTGATCATATGATCATGGGGATGCTGCAAAGGTTATTAACTGTGAAAAGCAGTCATAAGTTCACATTCTTCAGAGCCGTTATTATAACTTTGAATGGTCACTAAAGGCACTGTTGTAATTTGAGGACTACCTGTATCTGAAATATAGTCTAGTCGCTGAAGAGTCAGCCCTATGGATTGATAAAAGGCCCTGAATTTTTCATGTTGTAGCAAAATCACTGTCTGCAGAAGATCGTTAAAACTGAGGCTCAGAGTGTTTGAGGCTGACATGAACATTTGGGTTCAGACCCAACTTGTCTGCTGGAGCACTGATGAAGTGGGGTGGAAACTGCATCAGTATTCCAAGATTATTCCAAGGCACTATTCTGCAAGGCTACGAAGACCTGACTATGTCAGAGGGCCTGGAACTGACATGTCCCCTCCCCTTTTTCTGAAAGTTGTTGAATGCGTTTGTATGGATGGATTTGTGATTTTAAATTGTAATAGATTGTTTTTAAATTGTTGTTAGCCGCCTCGAGTTCCCCTTGACCGGGGAAATGAGGCGGGGTATAAATGGAATAAAAATAAATAAATAAATAAAATAAATTAACATATGAGAAACAATAAGATAGTAATTTCCTATATACAGACCTGGACCTGGACCTGGCAGAATTCACTTACTTGATGTTGTGGCAAGCAGCACATATAATAGTAAAATCCAGTATCACTTCAGTCTTTGGGGCAAATCCAAACAATGCCTTATATACTTAACAATCTATTGTTGTTGTTGATAGTTGTAAAGTCATGTCCAACCCATCGCAACCCCATGGACAATGTTCCTCCAAGCCTTCCTGACCTCCACCATCCCCCAGAGTCCATTGAAGCTCCCACTGACTGCTTCAGGGACTCCCTCCAGCCCCCTCCTTCTCTGCCGTCCCATTCTTTTTCTTTTGCCCTCCATCGCTCCCAGCATCAGGCTCTTCTGCAGGGAGTCCTTCCTTCTCAAGAGGTGGCCAAAGTCTTTGAGTTTCCTCTTCAGGATCTGGCCTTCTAGAGAGCAGTCGGGGTTGATCTCCTCTGGGACCGACTGGTTGGATCGTCTTGCAGTCCGAGGGACTCGCAAGAGTCTTCTCCAGCCCCAGAGTTCAAAGGTCTCCATTCTTGGACGCTCAGCCTTCCTTAGGGTCCAATTTTCACATCCCTACATTGCAACTGGGAATGTATGCAGGGCTACTGAACTACAAATAATCTTCCATTTCTTTGCTCCGCCCAAGAGACAGAATCCAAACGTTTCCAGAGATGCTTATTGTGGTTCTCCTTGGTCTGTTACGCAGACTCCGCCTTTTGTGTTGCGTGGTTGGGGTTTCTTTTGCCATTCGGGTTGTCAAGCCCTTCCAGCTTCCTGGCCCCAAACAAATGGGCATATTTGTTTGTGGGGCTCATGGTTTTTTTTTTGTGCCCCGCAGAATTTCGCCAAAGAGTTTGTGATCAGCGATCGCAAGGAGCTGGATGAAGAATACATCAAGGGGGAATTGAAGAAAGCTGGAGGGGCAAATTATGACGCTCAGACAGAATAAACCCGGAAGAGGGGCACACACGGGGCTTCCTGCGGCCACCTGAAGAGATGTGCCACCCAAGGAGGCGGGAAAGCACAATTTATCTGTGAAAACAAAACTGGAAGAGAATTTGAGGCGAGTGTGTGAGAACGAAGCTGCTTCATTTAAGGCTTCTCCAAAGCCTGTCTCCAGAAATGGACCTTGAATTATTATTATTATTATTTTTTCCATTCCATCCACCAAACCAGCTCCTTCTCGTGTGTTTCCCCCTCCCTCCCTCTCTCTCTCTCTGAGTTCTTCTTTTCACTGCTGTCTTTCTCGTTTGAACAAATATTGCATTGGTAGCTGGCTCCGTAGGAAGGACACGGCGTTGGCTGCAGGGCCCGCTGAAGGGTTCTTGAGAGCTTTCTGTGACCCTGGGTCGATCTAGAAGGTCTCCAAGGATGACCCACAGACTCTTGACGGCTGTCTTCCCTAACTTGACCAACGAAAGGGCTTACAACGTGCGGAGGGAGTTCCGCGGCCCGCGGGTCACAAGCTTCCTTCCAAAAGTCATCTCTGTTGGGTTGGGTGAGATTTGCAATCTTCTCCACCCCCCCAGGAGGGTTCACTTCTAGGGTTTGATTTAAAAAAAAAAAAAAAAGATAAGCACAAAATCGCTGTTTCCACCCCCGCCCCCCCAAAACAATAATAATAGCAAAAGGGCTGTGACCTGAGGCCTCCCCAGGGCTAAATGCATCCCTCTAAAGTTACTACAGGGTTGCGATTGTGAACGGGGGTAGAAGAAAGAATGTTAAATGTAGGGTGAATGATGAGATGGGTGGTGTTGGATTCGCTGAAATGAAATCCTGCTTAAATGGGGCCAGCCTCTTTGGCCGGGCACCAGCGAGTAGTAGTGGTTGAGCACTGATCTACTATTCAAAACCAGATGTGGGCCTTGATTGAAGCAAGTCATGCATTGGTGGGACATCAAAGTTCCTTTACCCCACATCAGCAAAGTTATTTACTCAGAGCTCTGTTTCCAGAAGGTTTGGTTCCTCAGTTAGGTATGTGCCAGATTGTGAGGGGTTGTTGTTGGTTTTTTTTTCTTTCTCTCCTACCATTGTGCTTAAAAATAATTTCCTTATGCCCAGTGGAACTTCGTCACAAAGGAGCTGTGCGGAGTGTTGCCGTCTCCCGTTGCAATCGCGCGTACGTTTCCCCAGGAGTAAGGAGCGTTGCACACGATGGGATTTCTAAACACGCGTGGGTGGGTGGAAGGGCGGAAGGGATTTGGGGTGAGTAGTGGATGTGTTTGTTTGCAGCCCCTGCAAATCCAGGCATGTTGACGTCACTAAAGGTCAAAGAGAAGCTGAAATATTTGGCATTAAACAGCCATCGAGGGAAAACAGAATCTTTGACTTCAGTTTTTCATGGAATGGGAAGGAATATAATTTGCCTTAAAGGAACAGCTTGGTTTTGCATCATATGATCTTTCCTTTTCCCCTTCCTTCCTTCCTTCCTTCCTTCCTTCCTTCCTTCCTTCCTTCCTTCCTTCCTTCCTTTCCTTCCTTCCTTCCTTCCTTCCTTTCTTTCTTTTTTTCTTTCTATCTCTTCCTTTCACTTTTTCTTTTCTTTCTCTCCCTCCTTTTCTTCTTCTTTCTTTTTTATTTCTTTTCTCTTTCTTTCCCTTCCTTTCCCTCCCTTCTTTTTCTTTTTCTTTCTTTTTTTACTTCTTTCTTTCTTTCAAAAACATCGCTGTAAAGACCAGTGAATAAGGGAGAAAATGACATGTCTCTTTTTCTGATTGTACTGCTTTGTACCATCATTGTTCTTTTTTTTTATTTTTTATTTCTGCCTTTGTACCCTGAATGTGTAAGATGATTGCTGGTGAGACTTGTAAAACAATTACATAGCAGATCTGGGTTGCATTCTTGTGACATGTTAATGCTGTTTGCGTCGACTGGCAACGGATGGGAATTGTGGAATCTCCTCTGTTCTTTCATTGGCAGTTAAGAGGATTGGATGTCAATTCATGGACAGTCCCTGCCTTACATTTCAACCAGTCTTTTGGTTGAAGGTAGGCGGGCAAGAGATGGGTCCAGTCTGAAGAATGTCAAGTCTAAAGAAAAGGCAACTTACGGGAAATCTGAGACATCTACAGGAAAATAGAGAGAAGCTACAGGGGAAAATGCCCAATAAATATTTTACAGGCCAACAGAAAGTTGGACCAGAAATGACCAATATGCATTTAGCTACCTAGATGTCATTTAAAGGTTAGGAAAAATCTCCTGAAAAACTTCCATCGTAGTCTACGACAGCGGTTGTGGGTCCTGAAAACTTTTAAGAAGCTGGACAGCGACTTCTTGATGGTTGTCCGATCAACAGAATAACAGAGTCGGAAGGGACCTTAGAGGTCTTGTAGTCCAACCTCCCTGCTCAAGGAGGAGACCCTGTACCATGTCAGACAAGGGTCTGCCCAGTGTCTTCTTGAAAGCCTCCAGCGATGGAGCACCCACAACTTCTGGAGGCAAGATTAATTGTCCTCACTGTCAAGAAGTTTCTCCTTAGTTCTAGGTTGCTTCTCGCCTTGGTTAGTTAATCTTCCTGCATGTTGGAGAGAATTGTACTAGATGTTCCTTGTGGTCTCATCCATCTCCACAGTTACATGATCTTAGATTGCTTCCTTTTCTTTTCTTTTTTCTTTCTTTGCTAGATGTAATGACCTTTCAGAATGAGCCGAGAGGATGCCAAGAGATTCAACGGGCTGAATCTCTTCCCTACTGCCTAGTACATTGTGTACTGGGGGTGGGAGGGGGCATAGTGGGGAAGCAGGTAGAAACCTTGCATGCTTGTCTATCCAGAACTCGGCTTTTAGATTCTGCCTAACCCTGTTCGCCTTAGGACAGCAAGCCTTAAGAGGAATAACTCATTATGTGTCCAGGGTCGAGGAACTGTATGACCATCAGACCCATCAAAGGGTCTGCTATGAAAGGGAAGGTATTTTGACCCATGTCTCTGATGATAGGGTGGAATGGTGACTCAGTGGTTAAAGATGCTGGGCTGGTTGGCTGGAAAATGGACAGCCCGGGTTCGAGACTCGAGCACCACACGATGGGGTGAGCTCCCGTCTTCGCTCCAGCTCCTGCCCACCTGGCAGTTAGAAAGCCTGCAAATGCGAGTAGATAAATAGGTACCCCTTTGGCGGGAAGGGAACAGCGCTCTGTGAATCCTGCTGGCCATATAACCGCGGAAGCGTCTTCCATGGCCATGTGAATCGTGTTGGCGCAATGGCCTTGAAACGGACACGAGCACCCCTTAAAGTCAGCAATAACTAGCAGAGTCAAAATACACAGCCCCTCGTCTATGGCGATTCTCAGTCCTCCAGGCCAGGGTTGTCCCAAAGATGCTTTTCCAAGAGGCAACTGGACTTCCTTGGGTATTTTTTCTTTGAAGACGTTCCGGCGAAGGAGCGAAACGTCTTCAAAGAAAAACCAGAAAGCCCCATTGCCTCTTGCAAAAGCACCTTTGGGATACAACGTGACTCCTTTGCCTCCAATGATTACGATGGGGAGTGAGAGGGGTTGTGGGGGCCGTCCCCTTCCCCATCCCTGCAGCCCCACCGCCACCCTGCGATTCCCCGGCTTTCAGCTCAAGACGCCTTTCTAACCGAGCGTATGCAATTGTGCTCGCTGACCTACATCTCTTTCCCACACACTCGCGATATGAAAAGCACATTCGTGTGTTGTTATAGTGACAGAAAAAACAAGCCCAGCTGCGGTTCCTGGAACCCCACGGAGGTGTCCTTAATCTCGCCCTTCGGTGTGGATTTCTTGGTTGTTCTCAGCCTACGAGCTGAGCCTTCGGTGCATCACCTGGGTGACGTTTCAGCAAAGTAGCGACGCGCGGCTCAACCCCCCCTTGATCCAAGTCAACGGAGAAGGGTCCGGGTTCTCCTTCCAGGAGAAGAACGATGAAAGCAGTTCCCGAAACGGACCAACTCCTTAGTACAGGTTGTCCTTGACTTACAAGAGTTCGTTTAGTGGCCGTTCAGAGTTACAACAGCCCTGAGAAAAGTGACTTACGGCCGCTTTTCACTCTTGTGACCGTTGTAGCATCCCCATAAATTTAGACACTTGGCAACGGACTCATGACGGTTGTCGCATGAATCCAAATTCAGCTGCTCGGCCCCTGGTTCATATTTATGACGGTCGCCGTGTCCCTGGGGGGTGGGGGGATGTCACATGATCCCCTTTTGCAACCTTCTGACCAGCCAAGTCCGCGGGGAAGCCTTGATTCACTTAACAACTGTGGGACTCGCTTCACGACGGCCGGGATTCACTTAAGAAGTGGGGCAAGGAAAGGTCATAAGACGGGGCGAATCTCAGTTAACCCCTGTCCCACTGAATAGCAGGAACGTTAGGCTCGGTCATGGTCATAAGGCGAGGACTACCCTGTATAAACCAAATAGTCCCATTTCTTCTGTTTGTGGGGAGGTTTCAGCTGTAGCTTTTGGGGCGAGTGAGCAAGGAATGTTGCAAATCTATTGCCTCTGGGAGGTGATAGTTGGGCTGCAGGAATCCAGATGTTTACTGGGAAACAAAGAGATATATACAACATTCGTTGGAAATTGCAAAGTGCCCTGATTAAAAAGCAGATTCCCCCCCCCTTTCCCGTCCTCCCCCTCCCAAGCACATTGTTATCAGACTCCTTGACAACAGTTGTCATAGCAATCCACCCTTTTTTTCCCCTCCACCTCCGAGACGTATTTGCACCCGCAGTCATGGAATGAAACCAAATCATTAGGACGGGGGGGGGGGGGAGGCAAAATTAAAGTCTTCTCCAAGTCGAAGCCAACTGCCCCTGAACCCGTGGCAAAACCCATTAGCCATGTTCAATTTTCAGCTCTTGTGTTTTCTTCGTAGCTTCCCATCCAAGAAGAGGCCAATTTAACAGAGTAACAAGAGTTGGAAGGGACCTTGGAGGTCTTCTAGTCCAGCCCCCTGCTCAAGCAGGAGTCCCTATATATCATTCCGGACAAATTATTGTCCAGTCTCTACAGTCACAGAAACTCCAATGCTTAATCACACTCCTCCTTTCTTGCTTCGGATACCAAAGAGACTCAAAGGGGATAATCTTGAGTTTCTTTCTCACCCCTTCCTGTAGCTCCGTTCATGTTTTCCCAAGAGCTTCCATCTATTTTCTCCTAGGCTGTCTCTGTGCAGGTCTTTTCTTACCAAGGGAGAAAGAGGAAAAAAATAGGCTGGGGAGATTTATGAATGGGGTGGTAGTAAAGATATAAATCAGGTCTGTTCTCGAAGTTGATTCAAAGATGGTTTCGTTTGTAGGCTTGAAGAGATTGTCTCCCCCCTGCAAACAATCTAATCATATTCTGAATTCATACGTGGGAAAGGCTTAAACGCTGCTTTGGGGAATCTCTAAAGATGTGACCTCTCACCGTAGGGCCTCTTGAACCGCTGAAAGAATCAGAATTTCCTGTACAGTCATCCTTCTGACTATCCAGCTGCCTGGGTAGAGTATTCGGGTCCCGTCTCAGCTGACTCAGCCAAACGGAGAATTGTTAAAAGAGTTTCCAAAGCTTCGGAAATCCCCCGCTGCTCCACAGACATCGGGGCTGATGGACAGCTACAAGGTCGGGCAGGGGACTGAGCAATTCTCCAGAAGGGAAGGGAAGCCCCAGGCCATTGTTCACGAAGCTGGAGGAGATCTTGGAACGGGAGCCAGGCCAGGAAGACGATACGGCGCAGAGGCCCTATGGAGGCTGGGCAGGAAACAGACAGGCGAGGCAGATAGGGATTCCCGTATATGAATTATTTTCTCTCCCTCTGTTGTAATCGGACAATTCAGGGTCATCCCATGTGCTGGGTTATAATTGGTTGAGGAGATAACAACGTTTGATGTCCGACATCCATATTTTATCCAGTTGCTTGGCCCAAGGCTTAGTGGGATTGCCAAAAGCGATGATACAGATTCCTGAGCTGCTTTTCTAAAAATCTGTATCTATAAAAGAGAAGTGTTTGTTTGTATGTGCTCTATGCAAACGTTCAGTCCTGCACCAATCTACCTCAAACTTGGCAGATAGGTAGCAAAGCATAGTAGGTTCAGCACTGTCGGGGTCTCCAAAGGGTAAGGGGCCTTTTTGCCCCCTTTTTGGGGAGGCAAAGAGGACACTCTTCATGAAAAAGCAGCAACTCTCTACTGAGCATGTGTAGTTTTCAAACTGACTAAGGCACCATTTCAAACCTCTGAGGTGTCACGTTTTATACATATAAATTCCAGATTTGCCCCAGTAGTGATGGGCCCAAGACACTTGGACCCGTCAAGTAAGGTCGCCTATGATGTTGGAGGTGGCACGGGGGCTTAAGAAGGCCCACAAACGGCTGCAGCCTAGTGCCTCGGTCAAGTACCAGCTGCCTTTCCTCAGAGCTGGCCCGCAAACACTGTGGCACAAATATACTTCTTTAAAAAAAAAAACCCTGAGCAAGGTTGGTTAATCAGCTAGTATAATATAAAGGGGAGAAGTATGAAGTTACAGATTCTTCATACGAGCCCTGTCCTTGAGGGGCAAAAGTCAAAAATGCCACCCCAGGTGGACACAAATCCTACTCTAGAAGGCATTTTCAGACTGGGGGGTGCAAATGTCGAGAAACTAGCCTTCAGTCTGGTGGGACTGGCACCCAAGAGAAAACGGAGAACAGCAGAAGCAGCCTTCAGGAGCTCAAGGCCATGTGGTAGACTTAAAAAAGATGAAGAAAAAAAAAACACCAGAGAGGTTTAAAGGAAATTCTACATTTAAAGCATTCTAAAAGAAGCAGAACAACGGGCGAAGAAAAGCTTTTGGACAGTGGAAGGTAAATTCATGAGAATCATGAGAAGAACAGAAAATTTGCTTGCCTTTCCTTGCTTGGCTTCGCGGTTCCTTTTCCTGGACAAGGAAACCTCCAATTTTGGGCACAGCGGAAAGGGAAGGGGAAGGAAGGAAGGGAAAAACGGGAAAAAAAGGAGAGGAAAGGATAAAAGGAAAGGACTGGGAAGGAAGTAAAAACAGGAAGGAAGGAAAAGGGAGGGAGGAAGGGGGAAAGAAAGAAGGAAGGAAAAAGAGAGAGGAGAGGAAAGGTCACCATTTGTCTTCTATTAATATAATGCCAGGATATTTCACGCGGTAAGGCTTCAAGGCTACTGAGAAGCAGATCCGGCATAATCAATGTTTCATTTCATCTTAATCCTGGGATTTATGCTTTCGGCAGATGAAAGGATCCAGCAGCACACAGCCCCCAGTCTTTTCAACATGGTCTTTCCTCCATCCACAATTAAGAGAAAGATTTTTTTTCACGTATATAAATATAATACCTTTTCTCTCCCCCTCTGTTGCTGTCATCTTCAACCACCGAAGGGGTGGCAGAAAGGACTCCATCCGCTTTGGAAAGGCTGAAGAAGAAAGCAGCTGCTCCCAAGCTGGGCAGTCTCTCACTTCCTGCTGTCCAGAACTGACTGGGCGGAAGAAGAGATTAATGAAGCCCTAAATTGACCCGGTTCCTTGAGGAGCTGCCGGCCGATGGATCAACGTTTGCTCACCCCGCTGGTCAGTTAAATCAAGGGTAGCCATGTGTGCAGGCCAACCGCCCATTTCTCACGGCATTCCCACCTAACCCAACAAGCCACGTCAAGAGCAGGAATGGCCAACCTTGGCAACCCGAAGACCTGGTGGACTTCAACTCCCAGAATTCCCCCAGCCAGCTATAGGGATTCTGGGTGCTGAAGTCCACAGGGCTTCAAGATGCCCAAAGTTGGCCATCCCTGCTCTAGAGATGCTCGCAGGTGAAGCGTGTTTGGGGTCATGAGAAGGAAATGAAATGTTTTTTGGGGGGGAAACAATACCCCAAAAAATCCAGTTGCATTTTAAAACAATATTTATTTATTTATTTTGAAATAGTCAACATTTTCAATACCATCAGACTTTGTGTCGTACGGGTTACAAAGATAGATAGTGCTCTCTAACACTGAAATCCTTAAACTCTTCTACAAATATAAAACATCTCCTAATCATAGTATTACTAATACATTTCAAGCCTAATCAATAGATAAATAAAATATTTGGTTGTTTGTGTTCAAAATCCAATATATTCTCCATGTACTCTGTTATATTTCCCCCAATCTCTTCTCTAGCCAATTGTAAAATACGTGCCATATCTTATAATATTCAGTATCTTCTTTTTCTTTAATCGCCATTGTCAGCCTATTCATTTCTGCACATTCTAAAAATGTTTTGATCACATCCTCCTCCTTCGGGATTCTTAAACCTTTCCATTGTTGCGCAAATACAATCCTTGCTGCTGTCAGCACATGGACCATTAAATATATGTCACCCTTAGAGTATGTTTCTGGTATAATTCCCAGAAGAAATAATTCAGGTTTCATCTCTATGTATTGTAATGTCATCCTTTCTAACCATTCTCATATTTTTAACCATTTTTTTTTGCCTCACTGCATGTCCATCACATATGAGAATATGATCCTGGCTCTTGATGACATTTCCAACATTTCGTGGATTTATTTTTAAACATCTTTGCTAATCTCTCTGGGTCAAAAGGCCATCTATAAAACATCGTATATAAATTTTCTCTATATGCCGTTGACATTGTCAAACTATAGTTCCTTTCCCAAAGTTCTTCCCACTTTTCTAAT
>JANHGC010004367.1:88010-98241 GCA_027560395.1 Boaedon fuliginosus | reverse complement strand
AATGGTCATGAAATGAACTGTTGTAAATCAAGGACTATCCGTATTTGATGAATACAGGGGAATCTATCAAGTTAAGTTGATTACAATGACATATTGCTTGAGTTATTCCCAGCTGTATAATTCTAAACAGTTTATATTAAGGTTATTTTAGAACTTATTTAAATATATTTTGAAGAATGAGGCATTCATTTACATCAGAGTGTCAAACTTGCGATGACACGTTGTCGTCACTTGACGTATCACAACTTTTCACCTCTTCACTAAATCGGGGTGGGCGTGCCCATGTATGATGCATCTGGCCCGTGACACCCCTGATTTACATGATGCGATCAACATTCAGAACACCATATAAAGGAGGGCATAGTAACAGCTTTCTAATTAAACATGCTTAGATTTAGCTGCAGCAGAATTTACAGCCAGAGGTTATTTATTTATTAATCAAATTTATATAACTGTCCATCTCATGAGAATGCGTAAAATGTATAAGGGTAATATGCCAAAGAAAAATGGTGGAAAGCCACTGCCATTATGTCTTTGTAAGAGTTCTGGACTACTGAATGCATTATGCTACAAAAAGATTTGAGCTACTCATTTTGACAGCAGTTTTCGCTTGCATAATATATTTATACAATTTAAATATAAAACACTGGCCTTCACCTAAATTGATAATAGGTATCATAACCTGAAGATTCCTTTCTTCAACTGTATGAACAGATAGTTCTATTCCTCTCAACATACCTTGCTGTCAAACAGGTCAGTCCATTTTGATACTTCCCAGAAAGTCTCTGTCAGAGTAGTCAAGATGGCTTTTTGGTTATCATCTTTACATTCAGGGTCACTCGATGCAGCCCCTTCCTGGGCCTGTAACTGCAGAAGTTGATCTGATAACGCACATCCTTTTCGACAGAGAGCATCCACTAAGGTAGATTTCTGCTTTTCCATCTCACTATGTGGGAACAATATATATTTCATTTATGTGAACAGGTTTCTTTTCATCATGCCTATCTATGCATTTTTCATAAACTCCTGAATATCCACACAAAATACACTTGCATCCTTTCTAAGTATATAACATTTAAGAGAAGGTAACATTTCTAAACTGGAGTAAAGAGACCAGTTCCAAAATACATATTTTATTTTAACTAGGGATCTTCATCAAACAAACAACAGTTTATTAGCTCTCAATCTTCTTTTCAACATTCTGAAGGGTTTTCCAATTTGTTTTTTTAAAGTACCTGCTTTACCATTTGTTTTCCATTTAAATTTTTTTTAAAGTTCTTTTTTTTTTTACTTGCCACATGTTTAATAACATACAAAGATTTGGGCAGAGGCAGGGAGAAAGCAGAATGGAATTGTTGGCTGGCTGATGATGATCTTTGAACATCTATTGCTGTGATGTTTTAGTCTTCAATCTTTCCTCCTTGGCAATACCATATCAAGACTAAAAAATAGTGTTTTAAATTGTATACCATGCTATTAGGTGTGCTCAGTCTATTACTGTTTTTGCGTGAATATGAAAACATTTAATTTTTAAGCTTAGAAGAGCAGATAACTTTGCTGAAATAAGATGCAAGGAAAAAAAGTATTTACTGGCTAGGTACTTTTTTATTGTAGCAGCATCAGGCCTGGGATCAGTCTTCATAGTAAGATAAATAGCAAGCGCTGTTTGATCGATATGAGAGATCACTGTATTAGAAGCTTCAATTATTTCATTTAAACATTTCATTCGCTCCTGGAAGAAAATAAATGATGTTCTCTTATTAAATTATCCTCTTAATTTTCTTTTTTATTGTTGTCCAGAATAGCCCCATGGCAAGATAGGCGGCAAATAAAGTTAACAAATAAATATATATGAATTAATATATTATGAATATTCAGTTGATAGGAGAGACTGGAAGTTATTTGATCCGAAGCAGAAAATATACTTTGAAAATAAAAAGTGGTGCATTTACTGTAATTGTCAGTTCATCATATAGCTTTATGTTTATGCAGAAAGATAGGCATAAAAACAAGAACTAGAATTAATGTTTTGCTAATAATTATTATAGTTTCAGCAGCAAAGAAAGACTTCTATAAATCAGAATTAGGTTACTGAAACATGTTTCTGGGTAGCAATTGCTTGTTTATTATAATCAAGTAACACTGAATGTGGTGGTTTTCAAATCTGCATTTTATCTTCTTCATTTTTTTGCATGCAATTCTAGATTGAATTTATAGAAAAATAGAAAAATTGGGAGAAACAATCGGAAAAGTGTATATTTCTGTGTAAAAATAAACTACTGGATTCTTGACTGAATTGAATTAAAATAAAATAAATTGAAATAAAAAATAATTGAAGCATGAAAGTGTTTTTGGGGAGTTATGAAATGATACCAAATAAACATACCAGAAAATAGCATAACATGTCTAATTCATTTATTCACAATCATACAAAGGCAATACTGTTTTTTCTAGTTATACGATTATGTGTTTTGTAGGTTTAATAAATAAGTTTGTGGCTGCTATTGTTTTTAAGCTTGAAATCCAGCACAAAAATAAATCAAATGTGTTCTGCTGAAATGATTCTAAGGGGAAAAAAATTATCACTAATATCAACGAAATACTCACTGATATAGCAAATGGGGTAAATTCTGGAACAGTTTAAAGGTGTTCAATTAACAACTTCAGTTGATTTAGGGCACTGAATTAGGAACCATTTGTCTATTCAGGGCTTTGAGAGGGATCAGTGGATTTTAAATGAAAGATCTTTTAATAAAGAAAATGGGTCGCACCTGTTCAGAATCCAGTTGATGAAGTCTTGCAACATATAAGGGGAGATGGTTAGGGAAGGTCTCTTTCAGTTCGTTGTATATCTCATTGGTATCAAACCTAAAAATAAATGTATTAATGAAAATGCTGACTCTAATGGTCTATAATGAAGGCATGGTGGTAAAGAAAAATTTCCATCAATGCCTCAGTACTTCAACTGTATGATATGGCAACAGAAATGTTAAACATACCTTGTCATCCACTGTATCTTTAAATCTCTTAAAGCTTCTGCAAATTCACTGTTTAGATCTTTTTCTGAGTCCTTCTCTTTATCTTTGCTTCCATTCTTATTTTTTATTGGAGATGGGATCAAATGATAATGAACTGAAATGATATCCTAGAGTAAAAAGCACAGCAACTTGGTCAAAATAAGTATTAATATTTTCTTTCTCACAAAACAAACATTATTTATTTATTTATTTATTACGTTTTTATGCCACCCAACTCCCGAAGGACTCTGGGCAACTTACAACAGAGATCGCAATAGCACTCAGATGTTATATACTGCTTATCAGAGCCTTACAACACTCCTCAAGCAGTTACAGAGTCAGCCTATTGCCCCCAAAGAATCTGGGTCCTGATTCTACCAACCTTTAGAAGGATGGAAGGTTGACTCAACCTTGAGCCTGGAGAGATTCGATCTGACAACCTGCTGAACAAGTCAGCAGAGATAGGCTGCAGTGCTGCATTTAACCATGCGCCACCGAGGCTCTTGTTATAAAAACTGATAAGAGTGTATACAATTATTCAGAGCCTTTTGAAGTCTGAGGATTAGAATGGATTTAGCCCAAAGAATAGTTCAAATTATCTCCCACAAATTTCAAATTTTGATTAATAATCATTCAAATTTTGATTAATAATCATTTCACATGAGTTGTACCCAGCAAACTGATTAGCCTCCACAAGTTTGATGTCACATAAACTATAATTCCATATTTTGTGGAAATATGCAGCAGACTATTGAAAAAGAAATTAAACAAATTGGTATAATTAACCATGAGACTTTTTTCCTCAGATGATAAGAGTACATGTTGTAAAGTATAAACAATCTAAGTACATTGCTAGCATTCTCACACATGTAATCTTATTATTGTATTTTATTTTAGGATATGGCCTCATGGCTAATACTATATTTACTGTGGTTTCTGAAGAAATTATGCATTCTTGTTCAATGTTTAATGCAGAATTTCAATTCACGTATTTCATTATTCAAAAGGGATTAGGATGAAATCACAATATGGTAAAAACATGCTTAAACATTCAAGTAATAGGTATCATAGTTCTAAGCTATTCTTTAGAAAAAAAGATCAGCCACCATATAAAAAAATGTATTCATTTTTTACAAGTTAAATTGGAATAATTGTGAAGTACATCTCATTTAAAATCAGCCAACCAACAATACTTAGGGAAATTTTTGTCCAGTATCTGGTTTTTCGAAGCACAGAATCACATCTTTTAAGATCCTAGAAATCTGAATATTTGACAAAAACTTAAAAAATGCTGAAAAATATTTCTCTGTTGCCCTATGTACTACTCTATATTACACTTTACAATTTACACGTCTCAGTAAATCTGTGGACATCATGGTGGCACATGAAAATGAGAATATACAGAGTATATAAAAACAGATTGAGATAATATTAATTTGCAAGGTTATGGCTAAAACACAGGAAATGAAAGTTTTTTTCCCCCATGGGAAATTTCTTGCAATTAAATAGTTTGGGACAGAGTGGGATAACTCGCCGCAGCCAATCTGCCATGGCCAATTGTTGCAGCCAATTTGGCACAGCCAACTCACTATGGCCAACTCACTACTGAACAACTTCTCTTGGCCAACTCTGCAGGACAATTCAATTATTTAAAATAATATATATTTTTAATTTTTGTCATTCACATTTCATTTTGTCCCTACTTTGACAGCAACAGGTACTTGCTGCCTTTTGTCCTACAATTCTGAATTTCTGGGTGTTCTCCTTGGAAGATTTTTTTCAAAACGATGGTGATATTAAAAAGAGAAAACAGAAAAGGAGAGAGAAGGAAAAAAAAGAGCAATCTTTTAAATAGTTTTTGAAATAAAAGTAAAATTATTTGAGGAAAAAACTAAAAGAAGACCTAAAAATGAAATCCAAGAGAAGAGGAACATTTGGAGGAGCTTCCTAGAATCCTGAAAAACTATACCATGCAGTCAGTGGTATCTAATACAAGGAAGAGGTGATTCACCTTAAATAATACCCACACTGAATAAAATGCTAAGAATGTTATGAAAGACTCAGTGGAAGCTTTTGGCCAGTATCTTCACTTAATAAGTCGAAATATAATTAAGACATCTGCCTGTATATCTACTCTCTTAGCCTCCTCCCATCTCATTTTACTCGACAAGAAAATATGGCTACAGTCTTCAGAAAAAGCCAGAAGGGTATATCATAGCTTCAGTTGTTTGAATCCTGATTTGTCTCAGAGTTGGTAATTGAATTTAATGGGCTTTACAACAACAAAAATGTATAGTACACAAACATGCATTATACAAATGTATAACATATAAAAATACCCTTATTTATAAGATTGTTCACAAATGACCTTATAAACTCAACTGTTCCCATCAGGCCAATTTCCTCTATTTCTATATCAAATCTATATCTATATCAATGTCCTCCAAAGTGGTCAATATTGACTTAGGGATTCATGGAACTATTCAAGGGGTTGATAGTGTTATTATTATTTACTACTATTAAAGTAGTTTTTATTATTTTTAATATAATAAATGTTTGGGGATGATTGAGAGATTCAATGTGCTGAATTTTGGGGATCCCTGATCTCTATAATTGACATATCCCAACAAAGTATTAAAGATAAATTACAATTCATCATTATATTGTAAAGCTAGCTAGCTGATCCAATCCTAGAAAATGAAATAGTAGTCAAAATTTCCCAAAAGTCTTCCACATTTCACTTTTTAAGACACTTAATCATTTTGACACGATATAAAAAAAAGTCTAATATTGGTTTTCAAAGGTACAGTTTTTATAATACTTTCAGTAATAGCTGTATCTGTAACAAACCAAAAAGTTGGTAGCAAAATTGGGTCAGCTTCTAAAACATAAAAAGGCTAAATGGGGTTGTATTATTAAAATACTTTATGGGGAGCAAGGCATCTCTGTGAATTCTTTCTTTCCCATTAGTGTTTTAGTTCCTTCCATTCCCAGTTAGACTGAACTCTATATCATGAAAGAAAAGTGTCTAAAATACAAGTCATTATATCGCAGTTCCTTTATCATGCCTGCCTTAGAAGCAAACAATTTAGGAAAAAGTGCTAAGTAAACGAATAGTTTTATTAACTATTACAGAGGAAAAAACCTTCCCACAGAGTTAACATTATGTTAGCATGGAGCTATCTCAACGGAGTAAAACATGTAAAAAAATATTGCTTTTCTGCTGGAATCCTTCAATCACCATAATTCTATCCATAAAACATGTATATAAACTAAGTAAGCTACATAAATATAAAAACACATATTATGGCCGGAATATTCACAAATACCAGATATCATTAATGCTGTAGATCAGGGCTGTCAAATTCCCTGTTGATTATACATCCTACCCCATTCCTAAGTCACAGAGGGTGAAGGGAAAATGCAGATGGTATCTGAGAAATGCAGCACCATTTCTCAGGCACTACAGTATCCAGTAGACATCACTTATAGATTTCAACAATTTATGAGGTGAGGCAGGGTTATATTTCTATTATTTGAGGTAATGATTAATTTCAAAGCTTTTAAAATCAATCTCCAATAAATTCTGTCCTTAAACCACATACAGCTTCACTGGTTAGATGAGTCACTATTTGGCTAGAGTGGTATATTGATTTTTCAACCTTTTAATAATCTCAATCTTTAATACTACACTATTAAAAATCACAAAATAAACAAAACTTCCCTCTTTGCTAAAAGGGCCCCTGATACAAATACAGTTTCATTGGCCCTCGTGGTTTCTAATGAGGTTGTACCCTATGGAAAGGAAACCACTGGCAAGCAAAAAGCAATTAAAAATAAAAAAATAAAAATCATTTTGTAGGGTAAGATACTGGTGTAATAATATTAAATATTCCAATCACAGAATATCATTACTTTCATGCTAAACTAATAGTCTGCTATTCTGATGCAATTTTACTCTTCAAAGATATGAATAATTAAGCCGCATAAAAGGTAACCAAAGATAGAAATAACTAAGTATATTGTTTTAAATGATAGGCAAAAATACTTATATACATCTTTCAAAAACTGTCATTCAGTACCTTTTTAACCTTTCCTTGCCGCTTTGCTGAAGACTGCCCCTGGGAGTTAGAACAACATACTGTAAGAAAATATCCACAAAACTCTATAGAATGGAGACACTACCTATCAAGTTTTTATTCACTACTGAAGAACACTAAATGTCTTGTTCCCTTTAAAACATATTTCTAAAGCCCAATATTTTAGCTTTAAAAAATATAAAGCACAAACATTATGCTATTTAAGGATTTGATTAAATCTTCTTGATTTAAATCAATCCCAATATTTTGAAACCCAACAATAAGGTACGCAACTAACTTTTACTGCTTGTACACATTCCCGTTTAAAATTCAATGAATTGAAATGGCTTGCTTAAACTTTCCATTTTCATCGAATTTTGAGGTAATATAACATTGGGGTAGGTATCATGGAAAGAGAAGCATTAAAAACTCTACCGTATGACTTTGAAGAACTATCAATAATTCAAGCCAATTTTAGGTTTTTTTCCCCTATATATACCCTGACTTGTTTATAGTACAATACTCCAATTAATTTTCAGGGGTACCCAACTCCCTGTCTGTGGACTGGCACTGGGGTGCAGCATGCCAGAAACTGAGCTGCGCAAACAAGCCAAGCCCCACCCGTGGGATGCAGGCAGCATGCAAAACCGCGCTCCCTGCTGGTCCGCGGAAAAACCTCCTTCAGGGAACTGGTCCCTAGTGCTCAAAAGGTTGAGGGCCATTGTTCTAGATCACAGCTTCACTATACACAACACTGTTGTTACATTAGTGAAATTACCCTATTTCTTTCACATGAAAAGCAAAAAATGTACATCACTTGGTTTTAACAAATAATATTAATCATATATAAATATATTAGTCTTAGTATATTCTGGAAACTAAGTTTTAAATGGTCGGTGATTAATTTTTGAACAGAAGCATGCTAGAGACGGTCTTCTATATTTAAAAAATATGCTAGACTCTGACATGTTTTCATCTTAGCTGCACTGCACCAAAATCGTCTATGGTTTGTGAAATATTTAAAGCAAGATGAAACTAAGAGGCATGGAAAAATTCTCTAGCTAAATTAATAATAATAATCTCTTCTATAATAAGCAGGCAGAAGAAACATCAGGCATGCAGTTTTCTAAGAATAACATTACTCCCTCCAAGGGGCAGAACAGGGGGAAAACCGTAATTATTTTAACCATTGCTAAAATCTTTCTTCAGTATCTATACAGTATCTATACAGTATCTATACATGGGTTCAATGGTCTAATTGACAAGAGTTACAATTTCAAATACAATTACTTAATTTACTTGTACCACAAACTTAGACTAAAAAACATTTTCAGTTGGAAAATAACCAATATATGAACAGTGGAACTTTTTTTAGGATGAATTATTAAGGCTGGTGAAACAAATTCCTAAACCTTATCGATTATATTAAGCCAAATTGTTTTGGAAACTCACTGATCAGACATATTCCCTACACTCCTAGTGTGGAAGATACATTTAGCTTGAGTCTACGGTATGACATTTTAATATGAAATATGTATATGTATTCCACATTTTTAAAAATATAACTGAATAATAAAGGAATTACTTTGAGGATGCACTATTGGTAAACAAATGTTTACTTGGTAACAAATACTTGCATCTTTTATTTAAGACAACAGCTTTATAGAGCCGTATTGGCACAGTGGTTAGAATGCAATGCTGGAGGCTACTTCTGCTGATTGCGAAATGAAACCTTACGAAGTGTATCATCAACAAAAGCTTAGCCTCAAATAAGGAAGCACTTCCAAGTCAGCAAATGGATGCTTGACAGCAACTATTTTAATAGAACCCGAACAACTAACCCTATATTTTTTAGATTGAAGTGAAGCTCCATGGCATATATGCAGTTGGATAAAATAATATTACAGAAATTATTAAAGGCAATGTGGCAGTTAACATACAATCTGCAACAAGGTGCTGGAAGTTACAGCAAAATAGCAAAAACCAAAGTCTGAACAGAACCTGAAAGGCAGCTGTACTTAAACAATGAATAAAATGGGCATTTAGTATTTGAATCTTTTTAAGAGACTTCAGGAAAAAAACTTCCATAAATCTGGATTACTCTGTTCAAAACCATTTTCATACAAGTTTGTCATTTCAATTACCTTTTAAAAAAAAACCAATTTTGAGTTTAGGCTATTTTACTCACCACTTTCTTTACAAGTTCTGTCTTTGAAAGTGTCAACGATCCTGTAAGATAGCATCCAGGACCTGCTCCTTTAGGTACTCTAACAAACGAACAAGCGAAACATGCTTTAACTTAATGCTCACATTCCCACTGAAAAAAGTGTTTAATTCAACTGCAAATTGAACTTAATTTCAGCAATATAATGCCAAGCCCAATACATACGGATGAAGGGGGTTAAGGTTAAGAATGGGAACAGGATGACACCTCAGCGGAACAGAATGGGCCAACTTGCTGTGGCCAACTCACCAAAGCCAACTTGCTACAGGACAACTTGTCACAGCCAACTCACTGTGGGACAATTCAATGATTTAAAATAAATAAAAAAAACCATTAAAATTTTTGCCATTAACATTTCATTCTGTCCCTTCTTTTGCATCCTTTCTTTAATGATTCTATCCCACCATTTCTTTGATATTAGTATAACACTTATCCCAGAGCGAGTTGTCCTGCGGTGAGTTGGCTGCAGCAAGCTGGCCGTGGCAAGTCGCCGTAGCCAATTATCATAGAGCACAGGTGTCAAACTCTATTGCATCATGTGATGTATCACAATGTTTTTTGCCTTTGCGCAGCTGGGGTGGGCATGGCTTGCATGTTACGGATCTGGCCTGTGAGCTGCCAATTTGACAGGCCTGTCATAGACCCTCAGTGGAAGGCCTCCCTTGGCAGCTATTCCCTAAGGAAACGAATTCTAACTATTAACAAAAATTGACTGCTCTAGATTTAATACACCAAGGAAAGACAGATTAAGAGGAGCCTCAGTGGCGCAGTGGTTAAATGCAGCACTGCAGCCTCTCTTTGCTGACTTATTCAGCAGGTTGTCAGATCGAATGTCACCAGGCTCAAGGCTGACTCAGCCTTCTAAGGTCGGCAGAATGAGGACCCAGATTGTTTGGGGGCAATATGTTGAC
>JANHGC010004367.1:76597-87910 GCA_027560395.1 Boaedon fuliginosus | reverse complement strand
TAAAGCTCTGATAAGCAGTATATAACATCTGAGTGCTATTGCTATCTATGCTGTAAGCCACCCAGAGTCCTTCGGGAGTTGGGCAGCATAAAAATGTAATAAATAAATAAATAAATAAATGGAAACATGGGCATTGGAGAGGAAAGGTAGCCATATTTCAGTAGATGCTAAGTGCCTGCGGATAGAAATAGACAGGACTTTTTTTTTAATTACCCAAGTTTGAAAGTTCAGAAGAGCTATTAATCAAAGTGTTGCATGCTATGTACCACAAAAAGGACATAACTTACTTGTCATCCGGCAAAGAAGTAACGAAGTATGGCAGTGTGTGATTTGGTGGCAGAGATATACTGTTTGCTTTCTTCTTCCCTAAGAGCGCCTGACTGTGGGTATCATATATATCTAAACTCAGTGCATTAGACAGTCTTTGGGAGACAATAAATGGAAGGTCTTTGATGCGCTCCAGCTCACTGCTGTGCTCATGACGGATCTGTAGTCGCACGGTATAATCTCCTTTCTCCAGTTTCAGGGAATACTAGGGAAAGGAGCAATTCTTTAGTACCTAGACTCATACATATTTGATGAAGATGATTAACACAACAATAAAATTTCCTTCAGTTCTATTCCTTTCTAATAGAAGAATATTTTCAAAAACACGTCACTTCTAAGTATGCAACATTTAAACCTGGACATCTGTTACATGTTTTAAGGCTAGAGGGATCTGTTACTAAATTCTTTGGGGGGAAAAAATCTAACAAGAAAAGTTACTCAAATCTCTTCCAATCACAAGATAAATCGTATTTCCAGTCTTAAATTCTAAATTCTTTTTCTAACATTACAGGGCGTTTTTTTCCAAGCCTTCATCAAATTAAACTACAGATTTGCCAGCATGAACATAAATATATGTTTAGGTTTGAAGTTATATGCTTGAATTATAGTATCAAATTTTATGATGCGTATTTTCTGTTGAATATTGTTTATAAAAGGTAAATTTGTATGCTGTATAACCTATTTATATTTGACTTAACTGGATCCTGAACATTCCTTACATAAACACAGAAGGTTCTTTCTATCAGTAAAAGGGACTAAAATCTATTGAGGAATTCCAGCTGGAGATTTGATTTTTGCAGATCCTCGCCCTTCTTGCCTTGCAATTCTAGAAGTTCCCTCAGTACTATTAATCTCTGAATTTACACTACAAACTGAAGTAGAACCGTCCTCCATGCCCAGGTCCATCAGAAGGCTTCTGTGAGTGATTTAATGGCAAATGCTGGGGCCAAGAAATCCTCATTTCATCTGTTTAATAGTATTTATATTGCTTTAGGAGAAAATGGTTCATGCCGGGTAAGCAAGGTTAATACATAAAATCTTGAAGCTTTATGCTTTGTAGACTAACTATTTAAGAGTCTTGCTAATAAATAATTTTGTTCATTTATTTGGATCAGCAACCTTTTAGAATTGTAGAACAGTTTGACTGTTATGAATGGATGGAATACTACCCTATCCATTTGCAGAACAGCCTAACATGGGGTTGTGATTTCACTGAAATTTTGTTTCCATCACTTACTGTATAACATAAGCTGTGACTTGTTCTACCCATACGCCATTCTTCAGGATGTTATCACTGCTCATACATTAGCAGAAGCTAGGTAGACATTTGTGCTTAAACAAGAAGGCTGTATATATTTCAAGCAGATTCTTAATTTTTCAAGGATGGGTCAATCCCTTTCATTGGTTGCACATGGTTTCTAAACCATGCATTAAATGATTATCTCAATTTTAAGGATCTTTAAAAGCCCAGTATTACCCTGCAAAACTGAGACACTGGCATGTATGGAATTCAGGAAGGTCTGTCCATCAGTCCATTCTATTTTTCTATCTTTCTATCTATCAATCTATCATCTATCTACCCATCTTTTCCCAGTTTAATAGATAAAAGCTCCATATATTTCCTAATGGCAAGCTATAAATTAGTCAAATTTATAATAAATGTGTAAAATATTTAACTGCTGTTTAGTTTATAAAATCAAACAACTTGAAGCAACTTTATTTATCAGAACAATATTAAGTTATTCTCCATAATATTTACAAGTAGGAGTATTTGCAGGAGAAATGAAAAACAGTGCATAAATTAATGGAAATTCAACTTGAGAATGAAAAAATGCCTAACTTTAAAATATTTATTTGCATAAATATGACAAGCACTCCATCCTAAACCTCAAAAGACTATGGAATCACATAAAAAATGACTTCACACGTATTGGCGTACCTGGTTAGGATAAGCATCACCTGATCCCATTAGTTTTTTATTCTGGTCAAAGACAATCCATAATTGACTGTCAAATTCTGATTCATATAAGAGTTCACAGAGCAAGGGACAACTTGGGGTTACTTCTCCACTTTTGGGCTGAAGAAAAATAGATTAAAGTATTTAAAAACAAAATTAAATGATGGTAATATTATTGATACTGATCATGGTAATTTATTAAACATGTTTGCCATCTGACTTTAAATGATCCCACATGGTTTATAATTTGTTATTAAATTTATTTATTTATTAAACAAATTTATATGGCCAACTCTGGCCGCCGACTCTGGGTGGCTTACAACATCCCATAAAGAAATCATTTTATTGAGCTAGATCCAGTTAAATAACTCAGACTTACCTGATGAAAATTGTATGTCAAAATCATCTCATACAATTGTCGATTATTTGGCAATATGTCTCGAGATCCTAAAGGCTTTATTTTAGCACTCACTGGTCTGCAATTCAGGAATACAATAATACATATTAGGAGAAAAACGAGGGTAAGGTTTTAAAGAATAACAGAATAACAGAGTTGGAAGGGACCTTGGAGGTCTTCTAGTCCCAACCCTTGCTCAAGCAGGAAATCCTGTACCGCTTCAGACAACTGGTTCTTCAATCTCTTCTTTAAAACCTCCAGTGTTGAAGCGCCTACAACCTCTTGAGGTAAGTCATTCCACTGATTAATTGTTCTGTCAGGAAATTTCTCCTTAGTTCTAGGTTGGTTCTTTGATTAGTTTTCATTCATTTTTAAAACTTGTACATATGCACAGGTACATTTACTAACGTAATTTATGCACACATTTAATTATGTTAAACACAATTTAACAATCTAATTTTTATTTGTTTATTTTTATTTGATTGATTAAATTTGCAGTTTGAGGCAACTCTGGGAAATTCAGATAACACAAAACCCTGACTCACAGGGCAAAATATTTCAAATTCAAACTGTCTCAGGGACATAACTTCTCATCTTAAACATGAACCAGGCTCTCTCGATTATTTCAAAAATATTAAGACCAAAACAATCTGCCTCAAATACAAATTAGCTGTCTTGATGGCAGGCTATAATTCAATTTTTAGTTTTTTAATTAAATCATTACACATTATCATTAAATCATTAATTAAATCTCTATTTAAACATTCAACAGTCTTCCAATGATTATATACTTAAAATAAACAGGGAATGTCTTTCTCAAATATTAAATTTACTTTATTATACTTATATTCAGCATAAATTTGTTTAATTTTACTAAGTATAGTACAATTTACTAATTTCACTATGAATCACAACAATAACTTATTTCAATCTAAATTTCTTATAGTACCTTAGTGTTTGAACCCAGCATTTGAGATTTATTAAAGGCACAATATCTTCGTATTTCAGTGTTGCCCGAACATCAAAACGCACTATGCCTTCTGAAGCATGCTATAATCAAAGAGTGAAAAAGTTTATTTGAAATAAATTTCAGATTGTTAGGTCAACAATATATCTATTTAAAAGTCACGCTTTTGCAAGGTGCTTCCCCTTAAGAGCTGGCAATAATGATATGTTAGCTCTGCCATTTTCACTATGCATCGCTAAGCTTGTTGGCATCCTGCCATAAATGGAGGCAGGGAGACAGAGGAAGTTAGGGGGATTATGCAGGTGGTGTGAAGAGGGGTGTAAGGGAGGAGGGAGGACATTGTCAAGCGGTCAGATTCTACTGCCTCAAGGACACCTAACCTGGGAAAGAATGTGCCTACAATGAAAGCGGTTCCCAAGACATCAAGCTGGGTTGCCACTGGAGTCCAGTGATTGGACACTGACAATCTGGTCATGGGGAAGGCCACAAATGAGGAGAATACTTTGTATGTAAGTGGGGAATATTCAGATCTAGCCTTGTTTTTGCCGCAACCTCTAATCCTTAGTAAAAGAACCTATCAGTTCAACCAAAAAGAGTCAAGAGTCTTTCTTTTCTAGGGATCTAGTTGGGGCAGGTTTAATTAAAAGATAAATGCCATAAAACTTCAAGGACCCCTTTACTTATTTACAAATCCAAAACTAAAATGATTAATCTAATAAAACTGGTCCATGCTATGCCATATTATTTAAATCTAATCGTCTCACTGGAGTAAGATTGCTGAAACGTAGTGTGATTTCAGTCATTTTTAATGAAGAAAAAAAATCATCTATGCCTCCATACAATTTGGCTGGGCATTTAGTAATACTTACTAATTTATGATTTTAACAATGCTACATTTTAAAAATGAACATAATTTTTTTTTAAAAAAAGCAAATTGTGATACTTACAAAGTTCAGTTGAGATGTACTGCAAACTATGCCATGGAAAGAAATGGAATAATCAATATTGACATCACTGAGGCTTGCCCACCATCGGGCAATACAAATTTCAATTGTTCTTCCCTCCTGTTGGCAGGAAAAGAAAAAGAAATGTATTTCAAGTCTTCCTCCCCTCTAAGCCTCATCTCCGGCATCCCAGCTCTTAGCAAAAATAGTCATAAACCAAGGAGAATATGGATGCTGAACTATAAGTAACTTGCAATTCTTAGCGATGACTAAACCAAACCGTTCAAGTTTACCAATAAAGGAGAATATTTGTAGCTCAGAGTTGAAATGAGGAGTCCTTGGTGTTCTGAGTTTGCTTGTTTTCTTGCAGACATTTCATTACCCTCACTCGGTAACATCATCAGTGCTAGTAAGGAGTGCTCTCCCATCTAACGTGTTTTCGCGAAAATTAAGACCAGGACTTATATTTTTCTGCCTCCAATAAGTCACTCAAGTTGAGCACATTATGATTGACATTTATCACGTATCAATATAGCAATACATAAACTACAACCATTAACTCTATTCTCAATTCAAGAAACTTACTAATACTGAAAACGCTTCAGTGACCGATCCTTTTTCTGGTATTGAGCAGAACTTGTAGAACTCATGGCTTCGGTAGGCCTTTTGTTTTACTAACTGAATCGCATGGAGAATGAACTTGGCAGTTACATCAGATGATGATGAACAGACTGAGATTTCTAAATAAGAAAAGGCATGACTTTAATATTAATATTATACAGACTTGACTTCTGGCTCCTTTCTAGGAGGCAAGTATGTATTCAGAAAAAAAATACTGATAAATTTTGTTTCACAGCATTTAACTCCTCAGCAAAAAATATGTTCATTATTATTAAAACAATAAAACAATTCTAAAACCATTTACACTGATGAAAAACACTTTTAATCCGAACATAAAATGCTACAGATAGATTCCAGATATTTAATAAAACATTCTCCACTGCCTATACTAAAATCTTCATGGATTTCAAGAGGAATCCAATAGATTCACCTTACCAGCCCAGGTTGCTCCAGGTGGAACTTCAATAAAGTGTCTCCGAATTTGTCCAGGTTTAAAACTAACATTAGTAAATTTGAGATCAAAGTTTGAGGTTTCATTTATCCTGTGATTAAAAAAAATGTCATTTTTTTAAATTGTAGAAAGCTCACTTTAAATTATCAATACAGATTGGAATATTGTTTTAATAAGTCCCAAAAACGAGAATTCATGTCATTCTTAACTATATAAAATATTTTTTAAAAGTAGCTGGCTTTGACCATAGTATCTAATTGAGAATAGTTGTTAATGTTTTTAATTACACCTCCGAACACCAAGAGTTGACTTGGTATGGTGATAAAGATACCAGCTACAAATCAGGGGACGGTGGGTTCTAATCTCACCTGAGGCACACAGCCAGCTGGGTGAACCTAGGCACACAGCTTTAGAAAGGTGAGAGTTCTGAAATCTTGCCAACAAAATTATAGAACTTGTCCAAGCAAGTAGTAACACACACACAAAAATCTCCCCCTCCCTAGTAGTTCCAGAAATTCAAAATGATACTATTATTATAGAAACTGTAGTCTAACATATCTAAAAAGCACTTAAGCAAGGCTACATAAGGAGAGTTTTGCCCTTCAGTAATAAAATACTGTCTTTGACTAAAAATTGTTTTTTTTTTACAAAAATAAAAGATGATAGGATTATAAACGATTCTGGCTCTCGATACCATTTTTAAACAAGCAAAAAACAAAATTTCAAAAATTGGCTGTACAGAAAAATTAAAATTAAAAAGTTTCCTTTCTATTACAGAACAAATATTGAGACACACAACAGTTCCCAGAGCAACTGTCTGGCTACAATTGAAAACAAGATTGCTGAGCACATGTAACTGCAATATTTTCCTATTGAAATTAAAAAAAAATACTCAGGATATGGATAAGCCTTTTAATCCATATGTGTTCCATACATGTGTGTGTGTATTATTATTACCATATATATATTGTTGTTGTTGTTTGGAATATACAGCAAACAACAGAAATAAAAAGCAGATCTCCCCATAAACATTGCTACAAATTTTCTGACAAGAATAAAAATCCATGTACCTTGTTGGTATAACAACAGTTATAGGAATTCGGAACAAAGGTCCTGCGTTGGGCATTGTTATTTCATAAGCACACACCTAAAGCAGTGAAATGAACACAAATTGTCACATGTTTAATCTTTCAATCTTTAAAAGGCACTTATAAATCTTTAATATTTATGGTTTACAAATGAAATTTCCTGAAACATTGAGCTTCGTAACTAAATTTCAATATTCTGAGAAAGTTTTTTTTTCAACTTATTTTAATCTTCACTGTGAGCTAGTATCTTTACCTGGCACACTGTCCTAGGAATTATTAGTTCAATTTAATCAGAATGTTTCCTTAATGCAGGATCCAATCTGGGTTGGTTACCGGGACCAGAGGCTTAGTCTTGTAAGTGTACTTACAAGTACACTTACATGTATTTGTACATGTACTTGTTTGTAAGTGGACGCCTTGTGCATTGTGAAGGATTCCCAAAGCTGCTAGTCGCCCACATCTCTCATGAATGAAAGCAAGTATATGTGTCCTAGGATAATGTTGTAGGATCCAATCTGGATTGGTCACCGGGACCAGAAATTTAGTCTTCCAAACTTTCAGACTTGTGTTGGAGCTATTGTTAGGGAACTTCCCTCTACCAGAATGTGTGCTTTGGGCTATTCTGTACAGCATTTATGTGGTTGTGTGTAGGATTTTATTTGTTGGTGGGGGTGCTGATGGCTGGCTAGTAAGTCACTGCCTGTTTCTTTAATGCTCATTTTCCATTTTTCTCTTCCACCTCAACACTGTAAAACAATGAAAGAGACTATTTATCTCTCCTCCACAATCCTATCACAAACTGATTTAAGTGGGAATCTGAGACAAATAACAGTAATTCCTATTACATATTTTGATCTATAAGAGGAAGTAGCATGATCAGGGTATTTCTGATGAGAACAAAATCCTGTAGCACTTTAAGTGGAGCTGTCAAAGATAAGGTCTAAGAGAACCAAAACCAATACCTCCGTATAATGAACTCCTTCTCGTAGGCCGCGTGGATCCACACGAATGGTAATATGTCTACACTGATTCATGAGCTCCAAGTGAGTAGGACACTGAACCCAGGAAGCGTTTGATGTTAGAGCTAAATGAAGCTGCAGCGATATCCTCTCATTATTTTCTGAAACAAGAACATGCAGCTTTTAAGTTTTAATCCCTTTAGACAGAATTTAAATTTAAAGGATTTAAAGAGAAAAGTAATGTATATATTCCCACAGCCAACACTGACCTATCTTGCTAGAAGTTGGAATCCAATTTCCCCGAATTTGCTCTACCCCTAGACCAAGATAGAACTACTCCATAGTATCATTTATTTCTATGTATTTTTAATCTTATTTATTAATTTAAACAATTTATAGAGTGACCCATCTCATAGCAGTAATTCCCAAATCTTCCCAATATCTACCTTTGAAAAATATTCAGTGCAAATAGCTTATTTCTACCTGTATTCTCAGGAAATAAAGGTTCTATTCCAACACCATGGTCGAAAGGTGCAGTTAGTTGAAAAGGCTCTCTGAGGTAGATTCCACGCTTGCAACCAACAGTAACAGTAAAGCCTATGTTGTTAACAAATGATTTATTCTGAATGAGGTAGTCATAGGCTTTATCAACCTAGAGAAAAATGAATTAAAGAATAAATCAAAATTAACCAAGATTTTCTTCAGTATGAAATTCATGTTTACATCTGCCTACAAATAATGCTGATTGACAGTAGTTCCATGGAGCAAGGTTTCCTCCAACTTCGTCCAAATAAATTCTTAAGAAATATCTCAAAGTCTCCTACTTCAACTGATGTACTACTGAAAAACAGATTACTTAGTTCAATAAAGTAAACCTGTCTTTCAGCTGTTACTTTTGGAAGGGATTTTAAAATGTCATTGTTTGCTCTGAAGAAAGAAAACTTTCTAATAATTATAGTGCAAGGTAAATGTTTACATTTCTTAAATTAAAAATCATTACAGGTACCATTTTCGTGAAGGATTTAACCAGCAGAGACAAAATTTTCATCACAGTTACTTCTTTGTAAATTCTCATTTAACTCTTTTTAATCTTTTTCATTATTTGTATTGATCATTTTCTGGAATTAAAATCTAAATTTCCATTATAAATGTTCTCTGTGTAGTCAAGGTAACAGGGTAACTGACTTATTTATTCATCTATTTTACAATTTTTGTGTGCTACCCACATACAACACGCTCATCATAGCAAAGCACAATTTATACAATATTGTTAGACATTGAAATAATAAAAACAAGATTCTCAACTCTAAACATAAAATCATAACCATTAAGGACAATACAGCTAACATTTCTGTCCACCTATCCTGCAACAACTCAGAAGGTGAAGATTTTCACCTGTTTCTAGGTACGCTAGGTTAAAAAAGAGGTGTTTTTTAAAAAGAACTTTAGGGAAAAGAGAATTTGCAGTCCAGTCACAAAAAAACCCAAAATATGATTACATTACATAAGTGTGTTAATCAGAAATAGGTCCCATTGAATTAGTACAATTAATGGCCATTAAAGTGTTCACAATTCATTTCTTAAGCAGAATAACAACACAAGAAAAGTGGGACCAAGATTACAGGGAACTATCTATTTCAATAATATAGGGGGGAAAAACTCTTAATAATTTCTGTCCTAATAAGCTAGCTGTTAAGAGTACCATTATAGCTATGTGAAAACAAAGCACGAAACATCCCCCCAAAATTAATAATTATGCAAGGGGAGGGGGGGCAAGGGAAGAAGTAGAGAACAATAAATCCTTAAACACAACATTAGGAATACTGTCATTAAAGTATTATTTTTCCAACAAGACCTTGTATATGTGGGATTTTGTTTTTTCAACACCAGAGTAATTACCTGAATAATACCATGTCCTTGGGCAAACTGATGTGTATTTTCCACCTTCACTGCTGTATTTTCTAATGCTCTTTTGATTGAGTGAACAGTATAATCTACATCATTAGCTTTGAGTCCTGTAATTAAAGGAAGAGTAAAGCAGATAAAACTGTGTGTCATCAATACACTTCTTACAGTTAACAAAATGCAATTTGTTTTAAAAGGACAACAGCATTCCATTTTACCTGAGAGTATTAAAGCAATGCCACCACAAGCATTGGGTGAAGACATTGAGGTGCCATTCATGAGTTGTGTACCACGTAATGTCCAGTTAGGGACAGAGGCAATAGCACCACCAGGTGCACTGATACTCACTCCCAGGGCTCCATCAATACTGAAATTAATATAGAAATGTCAGAATAGCAAAAATCCCATTTTTTCCTAGGCTATCAAATAGTCCTCCTTTAGACGGTATCACCGAATATTCCTTTTTGTCTCTAGTAACACATTCTTTTTAATAGATGGCTGGGTTTTAAGTACATTTAATTTGGTCTTTAGTTCAGTATGTCTAATGAATTTATTTATAATTTATATCTACCAACTGATAGATATAATTTATATCTATAACTGATGTAAATGTGCATACAATGACTTCAGGAATTAAGTCTTCTACAAATATCTTATAAAATTATACGAACAACGATCGTGCGTTTCTTCAGTTCGTCTTGCCAGGGCTCATTTGAAGCCTGGACAGCCTCCAGGCAATACGAGAGGTGAATCAGACAACTTGTCACAGCCAAACTCGCTGTGCCCAACTAGCTGCAGGACAACTTGCCACGGCCAACTCGCCGTGGGACAATTTAACAATTCTATTTAATGATTAAAATAAAAATTATTTTAACTTTTGTCATTCACATTTCATTCTGTCCCTCCTTTTGCATCCCTTTTTTAATGATTCTATTCTGCCATTTCTTTGATATTAGTGTAACTCTTGTCCCATAGCAAGTTGGCCATGGTGAATTAGGTCCTGGCGAATTGCTCGCAGCGAATTGTCATAGACTCCCCCGAGAGAACAGCAAGCGCATCCTTTAGATCATCAGGGATGGATGATATTCTGATGATACCTGACAATCATTCCTAATTTAGTGTGCAGACATGCTTCATGTTAAGTATTTTTGCAACCTTTTTCTATATTAGGAATTTTTTTACTGTTTTCAGTAACTTACATTTCTACTTCTTTTTAATATATATTTTAATATATACAGCTGTTATATCACAGAATGTAAGTAACCCAGTTGCAAGGTGAGGGATCAGTTAAGGAAATAGAAATATTTCAGAAGTTAAGAGTCTTTAATTGTGTTGGAAACCTAAACTGCACTTTCAAGTTATCTTCTGCATCTTAAAATGTAATTTCTAAATGGATTATACTGTAGAAACACCAGGATTTAACTCATGAATTAATTTGGCACTTACCTTGGTCCTCGAGATGACCATGTATATTGATTTGCAGGTAATTTCTCTCGTAATGAGTACTCAGCAACCATCATTTCAGGTGATACATAAGCACCAACACCTTTAGAATTAGTTGACATAAGTTCAAGTCTACCGTTAGTTTTCTTTACTGATTTACATTATGTTTAAGTTAAATTCTAATCGCAGTTAAGTTGGGAATGGTATTTTTTAAAAAATGATTAAAAAAATTATTCCAACATAGCAGAATATTT